>ML804767.1:123574-140852 GCA_009831015.1 Picea engelmannii
CATGTCCCATAACCTCTAATCCATGTTTATGATAAACCCTAAAACTCCTCTCAACCTTGATTCTTAACCCCAAAGTACTATAAACCCTAATACTTATAATCCATAAGCCTAAAACATTATAACTCATAACCCATATGTATTGTTGGGCACCATTTTATGCTTATTTTCACTTCACAAATCATACTTTTGTCTCCAAAACCATCCATTTTGTCTTCATCTTATTCCATATTTTTCATAAAACAACCTATGCAAGGTACATTTATCATTCCTTAGATTAAGAATTGAATTTTTGAATTTTCAGCATTAAAATTAAAAATTTATCAGAAATTACGGGATTTGACAAAATCTTGTAATTGCTCCAAGGTTCGTGTACTTCCAGGACAGCTGGGATAAATCCGAGACATGTGTCATTATCCTTGATGTACAAGGATGGATGAATATATATCAGGTTCAAGATCTGAGCTTTCCAGGTGTCTGGTCAACGCTGGTCAAACAGGGCCACTTCAACAAAAAATACCTTATTTTAGCAGAAAATTATGGACAGTTTTAGATTTTCTGACTTAATACATGTATTTTTGTTGATTTAATACATGAATGTGTAGATGTGACATGGATTATTTTTCTGTGTATGGAAATACTTTTGATGATTCCTTGAAAAAATTGGAAAAAGTCCTAAAAAGATGCATCGAAACAAATTTTCCTCTTAGCAATGAAAAATGTTTCATGATGTTAACTGAAGGAATAGTATTGGGTCATCATATTTCATCATCAGGAATTACAGTGGATCTTGCAAAAATACAAATCATTTTGAACCTATCAGAACCAATCAATCAGAAGGATGTGCAAAGTTTTCTTGGATGTGACAAGTTTTTTCTTGGTAGTTAACAATAAGTAGAGTGTGGGCACTTTTGAACGTTCTACTTCATTTGTACTTTTCCAACAGTTTGCCTATGGTAATCTCAATTGAGAGAGGCTTAGAAGTTTGTTTTTTCCTTGCATGTCGGTAACATGATTAATGTTGCATGCCACAACATCAATGGTTGAACTTTTAAAGTGAGAGGTCCTCTGCCAACATGGAAAAGAATGATCAAATAAATCGTCATCGATCCCATTTAATTCACACTTACTATATTTGCATGCAATCATTTGATTCATCTTTTCTAACCTTTGATGAGGACAATTTATGGAGCATAATTTCCTGATTATATAATTTTGGGAGTATATTTAGTAAATTATTATTTACCTGGTGTAAGGTTTGGTAGAGACTGATTCAGATGTGAATCATGGATAGTGTTTTTGTGGTGAACTGTAGAAAATCTGTCCTTTGGCCATATTGAATTTGAAAATTAGTAAGTTTCATGGTTTGTTGGCTATAATTTTTGGTAGTAATGGTAAATCTAAAATACTGAGACATGGGATGCCATCAATCAGTAAATCTTACTTGCATAAAATATTAAAGGTTGATTGTGTGTAACATCCCGCTCTGGTGCACTGAGAAAACTTATTCTTTGAGGACACTTGCTCGCAAGTGATCCAGACTATTATGATATTAAAACATTTGTCCTTGATTATGATGTGTTAGGGTAGATGACATGATGTTTTACTGCATTGACATAGACATGTGTTATTGACTCGGTTTTACTGAGTGTGCAGGGTTTTGGACCTTGAGGATGCAAAGGCATCGATGGAACCCCTTGGACTCCAGATCGAGTCAGGGAGTGTGCTATTGGGGTTTGATTGTTTTACTGTGATTTTAGTACATTTGATTAGATGATATGATGTGTACATGTTTTGACACGATTGTTGATGATGCAGGCTGACGATAGCTTGCCGACCAGACTCACATATGGAGTAAAGGGGCCACACATGACTACCAGAGAGGTTGAGGGAGAGGTGTGGACAACAACCCTTCCATAGCCTACTAGCACTCCCTCTGTGGCTCAAACTGTAGGTTAACGATTACCTATTTCGAGAGGACCCACGATGTCGCGAGGGCAGACTGCGACAGTCACTCGCGATGATTCTAAGGGGCGCGCAATAAGGCAGGGGCCTTATTCCTTAGAAGCCCTTAGTCTCCCACAAGTTCACCTGGCAGAGTGTTGACTCTAGGGGTTATTGATGTCTACCAATCAGTCAAGAGGCGAGTGGTACCCTTGGAGCACATGGTGCATCCTGAAGGGCACGTCGCGCAAAAGAAACAAAGAGGCGAGTAGCACCCTTGGAGCACGTGGTGCGTCCTGAAGGGAACATCGCACAAAATAAGCAAGGAGGTGAGTGGCACCCTTGGAGAACGTAGTGCGTCCTGAAGGGCACGTCGCGTTGATGATTTTAAAGGAACGAACCTAGATGGCCCAAAGACAAATATATCATTACGAAATTTTAATACAGCTTCCCTAATTAAAATGTCACTCGGTTCAGAATCTAAGTCCTAAGTCTAAAACTTTGTTAGGGGTAAAAATTTTTCTACCCTTAAGAAAATATCTTTATAAAAATAAAATAATAAAGTTATAAAAAAGAAAAAAAAAACAAAAAAAACAAACAAACAAACAAACCACTTAAGCAATAATTTTGGTCTTCATAAATTTTTGGGTAAAAGGAAGGGAGTAAGAAATTAAATAAAATCTGTGGAAAAATGTAAACAAGAAATTAATTGTTTTAACTTTTGATAGTTTAAAAAAAAGATACTAAATTAATAAATAAAGTAAAAGAGGGAAATATAAAAAATTAGGAAACTAGGGATTTGAGGCAACATAAAAAGGGGAAAGAGGGAAACTCATGGTAAAAAGATGGAAACCAACTTAGGAAAGAATCAACATTTAAGAAACTTCTAATTTTGAATTGATTTAGCAATTTCTTTTTAGGGAAAGCTTTTAAAACCTGTAAGGGAATCTAGGGACACCTAGGAGTAAATTTAGGAGTAACTCTAGGTGGGTGAGGGAAATAAGACATTTTAATAAATTAAAGAAAATAATTATTGGAGGGATGTGGGGGATGAATGACACTTGTACGATGGAGGATTTTTAGAAGATTTTTATTTAAAACTTAAATTAAATGAGATTAGGGAAAGATTGGAAGTTCTAAAACTCTATAAAAGAGAGGAAGGAGGAGGAAGAGGGGGATCGACTGTTAGCGTAACGTTACGCTGCCGGAATAGTGACTTGACTGATTTACTTGTGGGGAGTTGGTATTTCCCAGCTCGGATAGGAGTGGTAGCTTGGCCTTGCGAGGCGAGCTGGGAGCTAGACGTACAATCTGGATAGTGTGTGGCCCCTTTGCGGCTTAAGGGGCTAAGGCGGAAGCAGAGTACCCATAGCATTAGCTGGGAGGTACCAGTGTAGTCTCGACGGTCGATGAGCGGAAGTGGCACAGAGCACGGGACGTCATTCGAAGTGGGCGAAAAGGCAATGGTATGCTCTTCATTTTTGTATGGTAGAATGTATTAGGACTTATGCAGATCTGCTTATTAATGGAAAAGTAGAATGATTTGTTTTTACCATTTATATTCTGGCCATGGGATAAACTCAATGGGTTCTGGTCTGAGATTGTTATCATTTTGTATTCTGGCAATAAAAAGAATTGATTACAGGTCTACAATACAACGACATTCTGGAATTGAAAAAAAAAAAGTGGGTTTATTGAATTCCTGTCTGCTTTTATACTTGTGTCCGGGATTGAAAAACGTTTGTGCTCCCACTGTTTTCAGGGGTTGGGCATTGTATTCCAACTGATCACACACATCCCAATGGATTCCACTGTATGCCAATGAGTAGTGCACAAGACCAAAGGTTCTACCTCATTGGTGCTTGGGTCCTTCTGTATTGTGTTGGTCGTGTGGGTGTCTTAGCTCTCGATCCTTCACGTGATTGATACCACGTGAGTATCATACAACAAGAACCACGTTTTTCCCTACAAATTCGTGACTGTATTGCCGTAGAATATACCCACGTCCTTGCCTTCAGACTCGTGTAAACGATTGCCACGAACTCTATGACTATGTGTTGATGGCCCTCAAATTTTATAAAATTTGTTTGACTGTGTTTTGATTTTCCTCTACGTTGGTAGTTGTGATTGTTGTAATGACTTTTCCTCTACGTTTTCATTTTTCTAAACCCCGGTTACCAAGGGATCTTGTTGTTCACCTACGTTTTAACCTTCTTGTGATAGTGGATCCTTACCTTTCAGTGATAACCAATACTCTGACTGCCTTCGGGATTGGAAGTGTTGCGTTTTTGTGTTGGAAGGTATTTTAATAAAAAGAATCAAACCTAAATCATTCAAACTGCGAGTTAGATTTTTGACAGCGTTCTCACCGTGTATACACCAGTTAGGAGTACGCGATGTTACACCCTGTGATAATGCCGTTCCCACAGCGATAACCTGGTTACACAGTGATACGCATCGTCTTATGATAACTTTCCTGGATAACGCCTTTTGGCTTATGGTAGCAACCTGCATGGTAACAGCTTATGGCAACTTTTACGGTAGCAATTACTATTGTAGACTGCTAGCATTTTTATGCGTGTCTGGTAGAAATATTCCTGGCAAATATTTATGGTAATTTTTATGATAGAAATATTACGGTAGTAGTTTATGGAAACTTTTACGGTAGCAATTACTATTGTGGACCGGTACCATTTTTATCCGTGACTAGCAGAATTTTTCATGGCAAATGTTTATGGCAAACTGTGATGAAAACATGATATCTACATTCTTGATTCTGTGTGTTGTTGGAACAAGTTGGGTTCATACGTAGCGTTGACTATAACAAGTATTTATTTTTTGATTTGATATGCTTGGTGAATCATTTAAATTCGCTTATATCTGCAATATTAAATGAACATAGATTTCTTAATATGCATCCTTTCAAAATGAAGATAGAATCTTTCGGTCTCTCAATAATGGATGTTACAATCATTTACACAAAAATATAAGAATGTAATTTTTGGTATGCTATTATATTTTTATATAAGTTAATGGATGTTACAATCATTTACACATAAAAAAAAATATAAGAATGTAATTTTTGGTATGTTATTATATTTTTATATAATTTAATGAATGTTACAATCATGTCATATTTACATATTTTTAAAATATTATAAGGAATGTAAATTTTTCTTAGATGGTGATTGAAGTTTGTGATTCTAATATTGATTTAATCGATTAATCAATTAGATTGTAACGATGGACATGGTTTTTAAACTTGCCTAATTGGTTGTATCTAATGTCTATCTGATTTTTGATGAATGGCTGGTTTATAATTGGGACAAGCAGGTTAGATTGTAATTAATGATTAATTATTTTATTAATTATTAATCCAGTTGAAGTTCAGACTTGCCTAGCACTGTCCATTACATGTTGAATTAGATGGCACCTTGATGACACTTGTAATTAAAATTGCGCAAATGAATTGTTCTATGGATAATTCAGATTGCACCTTAATGATATTTTCATTTTAGACATGCTAAGTTGGGCTCAGAATAGATGATTAAACCAGACTATAATTATTGACTAGCTTGACACGACGATTAATCGGGATAACACAAAGTCGTTTTTAGTTCGTGCTTTTTGTTAAGGGTGCGGTTGATCATTGAATTAATGTTGTACTTGGTTTGTAGATATTTAATGTGCTTGGTCTGCTTGTGTCGGGGGGAAATGTAGACACCTCCTTGTTCCTCAGAATAGTTGCCAGCCCTGAGACCTTAAATGGTTAAAATCGATGGGAACCTGGGCTTGAGCGTTTCTTATGTGTCTTGGAGGTCCTAACCATTGCAGGGTAGGACGGGCAGGTAGTCAGTCTTATTATTTCGTCGGTTGATTGATGTTCATTGCTAGAAGATGTTGATGTGCATCTTAGACCTTTATGTTGATATCGTAGTTGCATGTGTCATGATTCATCGTCATGTTGCGGTGCAGAGTATAATGTCTGGTTACCCTTGTACACACACACACACAAAAAAAAAAAAAATTGCACTTGTATAAAGAGGTTTGTCGTCGTAACAGGAGGTTCATTACATTGTGGTAAGAAAACTTTATGTCTCACTATCCTCATTTTCTAGAAGAGAATCTGGGGTTATTTCATTGGTCTATGCTTTTAATTTTCATCATTGCTTTATAGATAGAGGAAGAGAAGCATGAATACTCTATAGATCCTATAAAATTAGCTACTATTTTTGTTAATGGATCATTTAAGGATGGTAGTGAAGGTGAAGACACTAAGACAACTCCAAAATGGTGATGGGGGAGCCTCCTTCAGCTAACTTTAAGCACACCTCTTTCAATCTTTTGCAACCTTGAGTGATTTGTAGGCTATATATCAACACGACAACTCTAGCATAAAGACAAGCCTAGGAAATGACAGTGTCAGCAAGGAAAGGAAAGCAATCACTAACAACTCTTTAAAATGTTAGCTAATTATTCAGATGAAAAACCTAGGGGTAAGGTCTTGAGATGGGTAGTGAAACTTTTTCCCCTTTCAGTGTTGAGCACTTTGTTCAAGTCTCAATAGAGGAGTTACAATGCACTCACACAAAGGAATTGGGGGAATTTGATGGTTCAAAGGAAGATAATCAATCAAGCCCAGAAGTCCCCTAAAGTTGTCTATAGTCTAGGAGAGGGTGAGAATCGATAACTAGTGAAGGAGGAAACAGAGGTAAGGGCTTAGGAGTTGAAAGATGGAAGGAAGGGAAGGAAGTGCGTTAAGTTGCTAAAAGGAAAGCCTTAATTAGTCCTTGGGGTGGATGTCACAATGGAGTAGGTTGTGGGAATGATAAGTAGAACCCTAACAAGTCGTTCCTATGGAAGGTTCATATTGAAGAAAAACCTATTCGATCAGATAGAGAGATCTTGGATCCAAATGTTAGGATACTCACATGGTTTCCACACATTAGTAAAAGGTTGGTTAGTTTTCAATTGTCAATTCAAAGTGGACACCATTCTAGTTTTATTTTCGAAATGGTGTTGTGGTACAACCTCAATGATATTGAAAAAATGGATGTCAAAACTTGATCCAAGAATGGAAAGGGTTACAAAACACTACATTTGGGTTAAAATTTCCATATTGGCATTGGAACTATGGTTTTTCAAAGCCTTCAAGACCATAGGCGACATGGTTGAGCAGTTCAAAACATCCCATATGTGCATTGTAGCCAAAATTTTTGTTAATTTGGATGTCAAGGAAGGGTCGGTGAAGGAGATTGAGATCATGGCGGGGAATTGTATCTACATTCAAGCATTGGAAGACAAGAAGGAAGAAAAAGAAGCTATGCATATTGAACTTGACCCTGGATGAATATTATGAAACACAAGAAATGTTGAACTTGACATTAGATCTCACATGAGACATTGCTATTTTAAAATTGTTGGATAACACTTAGGGTACTCACCATTCTTCCTTCCCTCATGTGTTCCCTCATGTGCTCCCATTTCTCCTCGTAGACTCACCCTTGTGTGCCCTCGTGTTACCTCGTGTGCTCCCCTTTCTCCTGGGAGACTCGCCCTCGTGTGCCCTCGCGTGCTCCTTCTCTTCTCGCAGACTACCCTTTCTCCTCTCCTTGCAGACTAACCTTTCTCCTCACAGAGGTTGCGTGCACACTCTATTCACGCAGGGTATGGATCATTGCACAGTAAAGGATGCGGTTGGGGTATGTATCGGGGATATGCATACACAAATGGGGGGATTCGTTTTTGTTAAAAGTATTTTGGTTTTGTTTTTTATTTATTTCTTAATTAAATATTTATAATATATAAATTATATATTATATATAATATATAATTTATATATTATAAATATATTATAACATATGGGTGTGGTTATATATATATATATAGTGGGTCTAATGGTTAAGAACATGTGTTTTCTCCTAAGAGGTCACAATTTAAAATCTAGAGGGGGGTAGGGTATGTATACCTCCAACATAGACTTTACGAGTCAAATCACTGGGCGGAGGGGATCCCTTGTCCCACAAACAAGGGGGTCTCATACAACAATTTGGTGTTTATCTTGTTATTAGAGCTAAATTTGAATAGGGATTTCATTTATCTTGTTGATATTGACATCCTTTTGTATGTGGTGGTCAATGACAATGGTTAGTGCGACCTAGAAGGTAGATTGAAAACATTATGGGTTAACACCCAAATTTTTGTCGTTACCACTTATTAGTAATAGGTTTGTGTGCAAAGTGACCAAACACTCTTATAATAATCGGAGCAAGTTAGCGATTGTTGAGGTGTTGTGTGGAGGAGCCATTCGTCTATCTTACCAGGAGCCGCCCATAAATCTACTGCATGGAGAAGTTGTTTGTCAAACTCTGATTCATTGTGTGTGGAGGAGGTCGCATCTTCAAGTTGTTGAAGATTTTTGAAGGGGGCGCACTGCATTGAAGGATCGTTGTTCCTGTTAAGATGCTGGAGAATTTGATGTTCGCCAAAATTGCACGAGAGAGAAAGTCGCCTCTGCGGATTTGATTATTGAATCGCTTCCACTGTTCACAAGGAATTTCTTTCAAATTGTCACATATTATGACTACCGGAGCTTAAGGGAGGGAACATATCATTGTTGTTACCTCCAATAGACCCAGAAAACTATTGTCAAGAATCATTCATTGTCTTCTCTGGTGGTCACGTTCTAGCTAGATCGCAGAAGATTTGTTGTACCAGATCGCAGGAGATTCGTTGCCAAGAAAGAGGAATAGGATCATGTCATGATCTATTGTGATCTAAAATTTAGCCAACTATTGGTTCTATTATCACTTCAGGAGTCTTTCTAGGTAACTTAATCAATAACTTAATCAATAACTCAAGAACTCATATAAACTGTAACTCTTAATTCCAACCTCTTAACTTTATTACACCCATCACCCCTAACACTTAACATTTATAACCTAGAATTAATATAAACCTTAACTATTGAGCATTATAACCTCTAAAGCCCCTATAACCTAATTACATATATAACCTTAAGTTGCATGGTTATCACCTCAATTTATCCTACAAATAACTCATATAAATTGTAACTCTTAATTCCTAACACCAGTAAATTATAACTTCTAACCCCTCACCAATATAACTCCTTAACCTTAACACATATTCATTATAACCCCTAAAACATAACCATATAAATGCTTACACCTAATCCTCATATTATAACCCCAATAACACTAATCCACTAAGAAATAAGACTTATAACTCTTAACCCTTAAAACCCCTTACCCCTATAACACATGTTACCATCAAACCTAACCTACCACCCTTACTCCCTCACACTTCTAAACATTAACTCTCATAATACCTACCCTATAACTCCTAATCCAATAAATCCTAACCCTTAATTCTTTTAACCCCTGTATGTTAACCCTATAATCATTAACCCTTGTAACCCCTAAAACATAAAGCTTATAACCTTACCACCTATAATCCCTATTATAATCTTACCACCTATAATCCCTAACCATAGAACCTAACATATAATTATCGCTCATAACCCCTAACATAACACCTAACTCATATATCCTTAACAATATCTAACACCGAACCCTTAAATTTTTTATAACCTTCATACCATATATCACATATCACCTCTTCCCTATAACCCCTAATCCAATAAATCCTAACCCTTAATTATTTTAACCCCTACATGTTAACCCTATAATCATTAACCCTTGTAACCCCTAAAACATAAATCTTATAACCTTACCACCTATAATCCCTATTATAACCTTACCACCCATAATCCCTAACCATAGCACCTACTATATAATTATCACTCATAACCCCTAACACTTGATATTTATAATCTTAATGGATACATCTCAACCCCTATAATCACTCACAGTCAACACCTAACTCATATATCCTTAACAATATCTAACACCCAATCCTTAAAACTTATATAACGTTTATACCATATATCCCATATCACCTCTTCCCTTAACCACTAATCCAATAAATCCTAACCCTTAATTATCTTAGCACCTAATATATAATTATCGCTCATAACCCTTAACAATTGATATTTATAAGCTTAATAGATACATCTCAACCCCTATAATCATTGATCGTCAACACCTAACTCATCTATATTCCTTGACAATATCTAACACCCAACCCTTAAAACTTGTATTAAAAATTAAAAATTTATCAGAAATTATAGGATTTGACTAAATTCCGTAATTGCTCCAAGGTTTGTGTACTTTTGTAGTATCATGTAGTTGCAGTGTATGCAGGAGGCACAAGGTGAAGGTGAATCCATAGGTACAATATTTATGAATGAGTCATAAGGTGAATGTATGAGGGAGAAGGCTTATGTAGGGGCACTAGGTGTATACTGTGGACTATGTATTGGATACATGCAATGAATGAAATGTTGGAATTTTGGAGTGTGTATGGAACAAATTGAGTGAATGTAATGGAATTGCGAAGAGTGAATGGAATTGTGGATGAATGAATGTGTATTGGCGCTTGTGAATATGCATTTTCATTTGAAATATAAATGTAGTTATGAATGGTAACTTCGCAGTTCTATACTTTTGATATTTTTTTATCTCAATTTGTGTTTCTTGTTACTTTATTTAGTTTTCCTTGAAATAATGGTTACATGCATATTCGTTGCATGGATACAAGTTTTTATTAGATTGGGCATGCCTCTTTGATAATTTCCTTTGTTGTGTGTAATTTGTGAATGCAAAGGAATCTAAGAAGAACCTCATCAAATTTTTCATAAGTGAGGAATTGCAGCAACATTCTAGCCAGCTTCAACCAAGCAACACCACCAACACAAGGAGCAACAAACAAGTTAGTATAAATTTTTATTTTTAATTCTTTAAAAATTTGGAAAAATAGTCATAAGCTAGCAATGATAAATACCATTCCCTTCCCCTACACTGTCTCTTCATCACTTCATATACCCTCAAAGCATCAAAAAGAGTACTCAAAGAAACCAATTTGGTCTCCAAGGGAGCTATAAGGAGAAATTAGATTTTTGAAATCAAACAACAAGAGAATGATTAGAAAGAAGGTTATTCTTGTAAATATTTTTATGGTTTCCAACCTAAAAATCTTTACAAACATTTTCAAAACAAGTTATCAAACTGATTATACAAACACATTGTTTTGAATATGTCAATTGTACAATGCTCTGTTTTATGGAGACATATATGTGGAGACATTATAAGTTGTTGTTTTCTTCAAAATGAAAATATGGGTCATACAGAAAATACATTTGGAGTTATAAGTTGAAAGGTTATTCAAAGGAAAATAAATCAGGGAGCTATAAGTCAAAGTGGAGTCATAATATGAACACCATTTCCTGTGATGATTGCAAGAAAAGAAAGTGAAATTTCATAAGTGAAAGAGGTATGATGACAGGGAATTTTCAACAATGAGTGCCCATTTGAGAGATTGTACAAATTCATTTCTACCATAATACACTTGTTAAGAATGCTTATTCCCACCAAAAAAGTCGAATTTTCTCCTGAAGTCAGTACTCTCATTCTCATTTTCCTCCACAATGTTTTTTTTCCTCTTTCCTAAAAACATTGTAGCTTCACCTCTTTCATATACTGTTGTTCTTCTTAGATGCTCCACATATACAAACTGCTGACGTGTTCCCACATTATACCTTACCTCCTCACTCCAATGCGTTCCTTCCTATGCCTACCCAACCCGAAATTTATGATAAATAGTGAACTGTATGTTGACAATTTCATTATCAACATACACCATTTTCGCCCTATGGATAAATCGTGGCATTGAGGAAATACGTGGGAGGTGAATGCATAAACTAAGGAGAAGAGAACATGTTCAAGAAGGAGTTGGCCAGGGAAGGTAAGTTTGAATTCAATGTTAAGAATTGTTAAGTTAAGTGCCAATTTCGACTTCCTAAAGAACGTTTTGAGAACAAAAACAATTCATTTCTAGCAGAGGTTGATTGTAAGAAGAAACACAGAGCTGGGTTTCAACAAGAAGGAATAGAAGCTTTTAAATTGCAGATTGAATTGCCAGGAATGCCCTTTCATCAAGAAATTTATTATTGAAATTAACAGAGAGCAGTTTAGAAATTAAAAAAATGAGATTTTCTTTGTTTCATTTGAACAAAAAATTCTTGTTGAAAGAACATTCACAGAATTGAATTAAAATAGAGTCTGCAAGTTTGAAGAAATCAAAACAGCTAATTGAAGAATATACACGGTTGAATATTTTTTGGACAAGGATAAACCTCCCTTTTGTATAAGCAGTGAAATATTTTCCAGGGTCTTTCTCTTTAAAAATTGAAAGAATGGTGTCTAGGTATGAACCAAAGAAGTTTGATCCATCAGAAACTCACAAATATTGTCTATAAATTCTTGAAAAAAATTAGTGGATATCTTTCTTTGAGAAGTTTGATGGATATTGTGAAAAGTTTGCTTTAGATTTTTCTTGTTCATTTAATGGGGAAAGGACCATTGTTAGTAACATCACCATTAGAATTTCTGAAGATGTAATTGCACAGATCACTAGATTACCTCAAATTGGAGAAAGATACTTCAAAACTAAACACTTTAAAGACAAATCACGGGCACCTTTTGTATCGAGATCTAGGATTGCACTACTAAATTGGAAAAAAGGAATTCCAAGAAGTTGGTTGATTCATCCTTGGGATGAATTAACCCATCTCATCCAAAAATTTATTACTTGTGAAGGAAGGTTTAGTATTGTCTACCTATATCACATCAAATTACTGCAACATTTAAATAGTGATTGTGAAATTAAGATGCCCTACTTTCTACTGCAATGCCTTTCTAAGACGGCTAAGGCTGTTCAAAAACAAGAGAGGAATACATGAAAGAGTCTATACCTCTATGGCTTCATCAAAATGATCATCACACATGAACTACAAAAACATAACTTGTCATGGCAACAGTTTATCATTGGAAATGGTTTTGAAACACTGGAAGAGAAAATAAAATAAGAGAAAATATTCATTGTGACAGATGATGAGGAGGAAATGCAACACCCCAAGGCAACAAGCTCAAAATGACCTATGGGGAGGAGAAGAACAAGAAGTATGGTGAAAATGGAAAAAGAATTCCAAGAAAAAGATAAGATTTTCACCACATATGAAAGGAAATCAAGAAAAATCCAACAAGTCCAAAAAGGAAAAATAAAAGAAAGTGATGATGAAGCACAATATGCACACATTCAGAATTTGGAGAAACAAAAAGAGACAGGGAAAACACAATCATTAGAAGATGATGATTTTGAAAAACAAGATACTTCCACATATGATCAAATGAGAGAAGAGGTGAAAAATTAATTGAAGACATGAAATATGAAACTCAATCACCACAGAAAGAAGAACAAATAGAATAAATGGTTGGTCGCTCCACATCAGGGCTTGATAAGAAAGACAAGAAAATAAAAAAGATGAAGAAAAAGATAAAAGAAATAGAGGTCCTGGAAAGATATTTGAAAACAAAAAATGAAATGTTGAGGACTCAAAGCCATAAAACTCATGAGGAAAATGTAAAACTAAAGAAGAAGAAAAATAAGCTTAAAAAGTGAAACAAATGGATCTTCGAACAAGCATACAAATGGCTTCAACAAAAGAAAGCATACAAGGCAAAATATAAGAGGTTAAAAGTTCTTCATACAGCTCAAGCCAATGTGGATACATTATTGCAAGCAACATAGGTGGCAGAAGACTATTGACAGGAGTTCAAGAACTTTTTTTGTGCATGAGGACATGCAAAGTCTTCCTCTTGGGGGAGATGTTGGTTACCATTTTATGCTTATTTTCACTTCACAAATCATACTTTTGTCTCCAAAACCATCCATTTGTCCTTCATTTTATTCCATATTTTCCATAAAACAACCTATGCAAGGTACATTTATCATTCTTTATCTTAAGAATTGAATTTTTTAATTTTTAGCATTAAAATTAAAAATTTATCAGAAATTACAGGATTTGACTAAATCCCATAATTGCTCCAAGGTTCGTGTACTTTCAAGACAGTTGGGCGAAATCAGAGAAATGTGTCATGATCCTTAATGTACAAGGATGGATAAATATCTATCAAGTTTGATATTTGAGCTTTCGAGGTGTCTGGTAAACGCTGGTCAAATGAGGCCACCTCAACAAAAGATACCCTATTTTAGCAGAAAATTATGGACAGTTTTAGATTTTCTTGGGATTTTTCATATTTTGTGGATCTAAAGGAGGGATTCGACCTTATTAGTATATTTTGTGGATCTCTTCCTTAGATTAGGAGTCTTTTTAGTATTTTCTGTTACAAAATTTGTGTATAAATACTTCAAGACATGGACTAGTATGACATCTTATGTTAATGAAGAAAACTCTGAATTTTCAGTCTTGAGATCAGTTTGGTGTTTTGTTCTTGATGATGTTTATGAGATGATTATGTGAATTCTACTGGAATTTCCTTCTTAATTGAGACAACTCTATGTGTACAAGTGAAGCACTGGACGGCCCCCTTTGCCAAGCTAGTACACTTCTCCTTTTTCATTATTTTCAAGTAAATTTTGGTATGAGCTTTAAGTTTACATTTTTTTGTAGGTAATGCTGTTGTGTTTTACTTGATTTCAAAATTACTTATGTTGTTGAAGAATGTGGGAAAGAAAATAATGCATCTCTTGTAAAATGGTTTAGTCTTTCTGACATTTACAAGCCTCTAAACTAGTTTGAATGCTTACTGATTTGAATGCTTAAATTTAGTTGAATGATTTTACTTTAGCTTGTTGATTAATGGTAAGAGATCTATGAATACACCTTCTGTAAAGAATCTTATCATTTATTTCATACATAGCACTTAGATTATCTTTTGAATTATTTGTATTTAAAGAGCTAAATTTATCTCTAAGTCCATACATTTTGGATGTGTCTCTAAGTCTTACAAACACCGGATTGACAATTAAAGACACTCTAATTTACATCAGTAGATTGGAGCCCAACATATATCTCCTAACCCCATTTATCCTTAAAAACCCCATAAATTATAACCCAAATCACCCAAAAGAAATATAACCATAAATAACTAACACTTTTAACCCCTGAGCCATTTAACACCAAACTTGAAAATTCTATCACATGCAATCTCTATAACCCTTATAATGCATGATCCCTATTATCTGCAAACCATATCACATATTTGATATGCACCCTATATAAGCCTTATTATTTATAACCCATATGTCCCTTAACCTATAATCCCCAAGTCAAAGCCAATATATATCATAACCTATATAACCCATGTGTATAACCCCTTATCCCATAATCCCTAACACACATAATCATTCTCTCCTTTAACAATGATCACGATATAACCCTTAACCCCTACTAAATTAAAACCCTAAGAACTTTATTACCCCAAACCCGTCTATCCAACAACTTTTGTAACTCCTCACCTATATAAGCCATATAACTCCTAATGAGTATAACCATTATACCTCCTAATATCATAGAATCATCAAAAAAAAATTGTAACCCCTCACCTATATAAGCCATATAACTCCTAATGATTATAATCATTATACCTCTTAATACCATAGCATCGTAAAACTGCTAACATTTATAAGATCCATAATACTCAGTCCTTAACTATTGATATTATGGTAGTTACAAGAGGTATTAACCTCACCCTTAACTACTACTACCTTAAAACCCTAAGATATTTACTACCCCTAACCCCTCTATCCATTAGTTCTTGTAACCCCTAACCTATATAATTCCTATAACTCATAACATTTATAACCTTTATACCTCCTAATACCATGGCCCCTATAATGTTGAACCGCTAACATATATAAGACTTATAATAATTAATCCCTAACTACGCTAACTCATAACATCTCTAACCTATAACTCCTAAATATAATTTCTTATACTTATAATCATTAACCTATAACACCTATTTACCCTAACTCTTAATACCTAGTTTCTATGATCCTAAAAAATGTTCACCTCTTGGCTTAGTTGGTTTCTGCACCACCATTAAGGTTTTTCTTTAACTCGAAGAAATAAAACTCACGAGGAAAATGAAAAACTAAAGAAGAAGTAAAAGAAGCTTCAAAAGCGAAACAAACTTATCTTCGAACAAGCATACAAATGGCTTCAGCAAAAGCAAGCATACAAGGAAAAATATAAGAGGTTAAAAGTTCTTCATACAGCTCAAGCCAATGTGGATACATTATTACAAGCAGCAGAGGTGGCAGAAGACTATTGACAGGAATTCAAGAACTTTTTTTGTGCATGAGGACATCCAAAGTCTTCCTCTTGGGGGAGATGTTGGGTACCATTTTATGCTTATTTTCACTTCACAAATCATACTTTTGTCTCACAAACCATCCATTTTTCCTTCATTTTATTCCATATTTTCCATAAAACAACTTATGCAAGGTACATTTATCATTCCTTAGCTTAAGAATTGAATTTTTGAATTTTTAGCATTAAAATTAAAAATTTATCAGAAATTACAGAATTTGACTAAATCCCGTAATTGCTCCAAGGTTCGTGTACTTTCAGGATATCTAGGCGAAATCAAAGACATGTTTCATGATCCTTTATGTACAAGGATGGATGAATATCTATCAGGTTTGATATCTGAGCTTTCCAGGTGTCTGGTCAACGTTGGTCAAACAAGGCCACTTCAGCGGAAAATACCTTGTTTTAGCAGATAATTATGGACAGTTTTAGATTTTCTTGGGATTTGTGCATATTTTGTGGATCTTGTTATCCCCCAAAATAGCACCGTCATTTTGGTTTCAGTGTTTAAGGCAGGCTAAAAAATGGTTCATTAACCACCGAAAGCAGATCTTTCCGATGGTTAACAGGCTAAATTTCAGGCTAGTTAACCAACTAAAGTCAGAATTTCCAGAAAAAAATGCCTTTGCGAAAAATCAATTTTCTCAGCCGTGGAATGTCCGTTTTTCACGTTCAAATAGTCAATTTTTAACTACAGATCATAAGATTGCCAGTGATGCAATCAGATTTGGATTTGAAGCTTGGGAAGATAGTCTAAATTGCCCCGCAAGATCAGATGTCAGAAAATGCTTTACAAAACTGTTACAGGGAAACAAGCTAATGTTTTTGCCCAGATAGAGATTTTTTGAATCCAAATGGTTTGAAATCAATTCTAATGGATAAATGGTGAATTATAAAGTTAGATTTGAATTCTATTTGTGAGGGATAAGATAAGAAGAGGTGTTTTAATCATTTTTGGTGTTGTTTTCAAAGGCAAAAATATCAGGGTAGAATTATTGGGACTGTGGAGTTTATTTACCTTTG
>ML804768.1:0-18265 GCA_009831015.1 Picea engelmannii
AGAAAATGCAAAATAATGGTTTTTAAAGATCTGGGTCGTTTGCAATAACTAGGACCCAGATAAAGGTGCAATTTTTATAGGGAGTCCAAAAAGTGGGCATGAAGATACCCAATTGGTATTTTGGCTAAATTTCAAAGGGTTTGGTGTAGATATGAGAAAATAGGCTAAAACCCACTATTCTTGGACACTGTTGATTTCTGAAATCTTCAGGGGAGGAAGAGGGACCCCATATCTCCAAACCAAAAAAATTTACTTAGTTGAAATTTTGCCTACGCATCAATCCTGACAAGTTTTTATTCAGGAAGTATTTCTGACTTTTGCTCGTTTGGGAGATAACCAATTTTAGCTAACAATTCTATGTTTGGAGAAAAACGTTAAAGTGAAAAATCGTTAATTGCATATTCATACAAAATTTGACTAGAGTATCATATTCTGAATCTAAAAGTTGATGTGTATTCAAAATAAAAAATAATATTTACGCTCGATATGATTTTTTTTCTTGTTCCTAACATATTTTCTATTATAGATGACAAAAGATGGTCTCTCAACTAGATTGCACTAGTCAAAATGGGGCACAATTGAGTAGAAATGGAAAAATTCAGAAAGCTATAACTTTTAGCCTAGAACTCAGAATGAGGCATGAGTATAGTCACTAGAAAAATGATTCATAAGAGATCATGTCTGAAGGATCATAATTTAGATGGGTGCATCCGTGTTCTTCATGAATTGAAATGAAGTATGAAATGCAAACTAATTAATGAAATAATTTACAATATGCATCACCACCCCATAACTCACATACTCTTATGGAAATTGAGATCACACTTGTAGGAATTAAAATCACACTTGCGGAAATGAAACTTATGCTTATGGTTTATTGGTTACTTTCTCGTGTATAATTAAGGTCTTGTGTTGTCGCAACAATTAAGTGTTCGTTCATTCAATATTAATCCAATAACATCAATCCAAAGTTGTAAAGACTAAACCTAAAGAGAATCAGACAAGAAACACAATAAGTGCAACTGCAAGCAGAGTTGCAGCAACATGAGTTGCAATAATGGAGCTGGATCACAAAAAGAAATTTGATTGAGTTACAGCAATGCAAATCACAATAGCTAAATTCAACTCTAACCAAAACTTGAAGAGACACAAATTGTAGCAATAAAAAACACAATGATTGTTGCAAAATGCTAAACTTTAGAAAATCAAACCACTCATAAATCGTAACATTATTCTGTATACTAGGAATGAAAACAGAATGAAAGACAATTCAAAAATACGAGAACTACACTATAATTCTAGAGCAACGGTAAGCCAAAAAACATACACAACATGTGAGTAAAGTTATGGACCTGTAATTACAACAAATAAAAGCAACTACACAATAGAATAACTGGACAAAAGTAAAATGATAATTCTCACACTATCTTTACATGCAGTACCTAACTAAGGAGGGGGCCCTACTCCCTTAGGCGAGGTACTAGATTAAGAAACCATAATCACGATTCACATGATCAATCGATACATCAACACACAAGTAGAAAGTTGGAACCAAATTTATATTGCCGTAAGTTGAAAGATAAAATAGCAAAATGTAACTGCCTGAATAATTTCCTTTTCTTAGCTCTTAGGGAGTCGAGGATTTTATACAATACGACTACTGTTCTAAAATTATACAAACAACAGATGGAAAACTGTGAGAATCTGACTGTTCATCTGGTTACAATGACTCTTTCAATTACATGAATATGCTGACTTGATAGGTAACCAAATTTTGTAGTGGCCTATTTGTATTTTGTCACTTTCTTTCATGGAGATTGGTTCCCAACTGTCGTCTCCCAACTGCAAACTACAATGTTGACCGCTAGGATGGTGAGCTATTTCTGGAGTTGCAACATGAAAATCATGCTTGTAGCTGTAACTATTTTGTCCAGAATTGCAACAATCAAGGATACACCTTGAGTTGCAATTGTTGGGTTTTGCACTCAAAATTGCAATAAGTTGCTTTGTGGCTGAAAATATATCAACTTGGAGTTGCAACAAATAGGTGTTGCAACTACTAGATTCATGTGCAACAATGTTAGTGACCAATAGTAACGAGTTCCTTCCTAAGAATTATGAAAAAATAACGTAATAATGACATATGGGTTAGGATTCATACCTTTGGTAACAAATGAGGTGAACTGGATAATGGAAGTATCAAAAAGGAAAGTGATAGATGAAATATATTAAGCAAAAATGTATAGATGGGTGCTGAAAGTATGCCATTTAGGCACTCGTAATCTACCCTAGCCCAAAACTGTTGCATGTCCTCATGCAACTATGATCACTCAGTGTTAGAGAAGTCAAGGTAACCCTAGGTGTACTCACTAATATCATAGATTGTTTCCTCTACTACTACCTTCTCTTCATTGATATGCTCTTCTGCTAGAGTTCCTCTGCTTTGTTGTGTCTCCACCTTTGTCTGAGTGTCTTTGTCAATAACCATAAAATATGTAGCTTAGACTGCTAATTCTTTTGTCTCCCTAGATCGACTTGTTTCTTGTGAGCCGATTAAGGGTTCCCCTACAACAATAGGACTTGCTACAGGGTAACCTAATTTTTCAGGTGCCTTGTGTTCCTCAAGATCTTCTTTGAGCATCTTTAAATTGATCTTAAGATTTAAAATTTTGGCTTACCTAGCAAGGAGTGATTGAAGTGGAAGCTTGTGGCTGTGATTGCTGCATGCCTTAGTCTAGTGTAGCAACAAGCCTTGGTCTAGTGTAGCAACAAGACCATCTTCATGACAGTCACCCAGTAGAAAATTTTCTATTCTTTATTCTTTTGGTGGATAGGTAGGCCATTCCCCAGGAGGGCCTTCTATTGGTTCTTATGTGTCAGTATGGGCATTTGGTTCTATTTCTCGCTTATATTCCTTTGTAGTAGCAACATTTGATTCCTCAAGAGTGCCTCTTGTTGTACCAACAAGATACACTATTTCTAGTTTGTTTCCCTCAATTATGCTAACTATTGTGTCAATGAGATCGTCTAATTTCCCTTTACTCCTACATTGCCAGAGTGTTATGGAGTTTCCATTTGGGGCACCTGCATCTTGAGATATTGTACTGGAGGAGTGCTCGCTTCTGTTTTTGATGAAAGAACAGAGGCCTCTTCCTTCTTTTCCTTGCTAGCTTGCGATGGGGCTTGTTCTTGCATAGGAAACTCCACTGGTTCTTATGGTTCAATGGAGGCTGCCAAATATTTGTCATATGTGTATGCCACCAAGAGAGCAATGAGGCCCTCACCGAGAGTGTCTTGTTCCTATTCTTGGACGTCCAGGAGGGTATCCTCATTTGGTTCTTGTGTAACACGAGAGGATTCAACTTCCTTTGTTTCTTGGTTTTCCTCATGGACTGGCTCCTAGGGCTTATAAGTTATTTTCTTCTTACACCGAGTTGCAAATTCATGTTTTTTCCTTCGTTTCTTCAGCACATGAGGTGGTCTTTTGGTAAACCCTTCAATTTTCTTTGTGCCCAGTTTGTTGGCTGTTATCTCCACGTCACTATGATGGTCTACCTCTACAAGAGTTGTGGCATGGAGGGATTTTTTCTTGCTTTTTCGCTTTTTTTTTTTGGATTTGCAACAACCGCTTGTTCTGTCTTTACGACCTCATTTTTTGATGGAAGTGTTCTAGTCATAGTTTCTTGATTGTCCGGAAGTGCAGGCATTTCCTACTCATCTTCCTGAAGGGCAAGTAATTCATTTTCATTGAGGAGAATGGGTGGCTGCACTATACTATTCCAAGTGTGGCCCTCTTTCTGCAATGCATGAATGACCAATAATTTGATGAGGTCGTGGTGAGATAAAACCTCCATAGGGTTCTTTTCCCTTTGAACTAGCACTGCCGTAGTTTGTAATGTCCTGAATAGAAAATACGACATATTGATCAATCGATTATGGCATAAATGATCAAGCAGACAGATGTGTTGAACTTAAATGGTGCCATAACGTCCTTCAAAAGTGAAGTAACACTAAATGAAGGTAGCCACATCTTCCCATGGATGAGGAAATGACCGACGATTGAAGCTTGTTCCTTTCTTGACTAAAGCTTCCCCTAGTTCGATGAATTTCCTTGGAATTTTGGGGTGCGAAGTCCCTTGACTAAAGCATCTCTTGCCTGAGTGAGGTAGCCCCATGACTTCGACCACAGTCTCCTTTGTCACCTCCACCTATGTTCTTGCAACTATGGAGGGCTTTATTGTGTAGTTGATGGTGAATTCCAGAGAAATCTCATCATTGTATCCCTATAATCGCAACACATACTGCATCCAACCTGCTCTGCCGAGGATTTCTGTGATGTTGTCATAAACCTCTAACAACACTGGTTCGGTCAGATCTTTGTTGATTAATGACCCATCCATGGCTCTTTTGCTCTGTTAAATTTGAGTGTTCATTTTTTGTAGAGATATGCGAGTTATGGGGCGGTGAGTTCGAAATTGTAGCAATCAAGGTTGGTGAGTATGATAATGGTGATTATAGTAATGATTTTATTATGTGATGGTTTATGGAGGAATGATTAGACACATTCCATTAGAATTTATTTATTTCAAATTCAAATTTTGTATGCATACGTGGCATAACTTACCTTGAGCAATGTATGAGTACAGTGCAGATCGAGTCTTGATGATGGAGGATGCAGTCCCATCAACAATTCTCACAAGAACTGAGATATCAATGTCATCGGTTTTGTCGACCAAAATTGCAAGAACAACGATGTTTGTAATTACGAGTTTCAAGTGGATTCACATCTATGGAAGTTTCAATGATGAAACTGCAACAATGTCAATGTATCTTTATGGTGGGGATACAAATTGCAGCATAGGTGATGGAGAGGGAAGGTGTGGGTGGAAAGTGAAAAAAATGGAGTGGAGCTGTGAGAAAAATTGCAGTGATGCGAGTCACAACAACGAAGCTGCAACACTCATAGTGAAATGGTTGAAACTTGTTTATAGAGAAAAATTCATAGCTTGAGAGTTGCGACGACAATTTTGCAGGAGAGATGATGCGTTATATGGTATGTTTTTGAGTCACAACATCGGTGGTGCAGTGGAAAGTGGGAAGACAGACTGAGGCTGGGAGTTACAATGATAAGAGATGTAGCAATGGGGTTGCAACAATGAAAACATATTGAGATTTGGGTGAAAAGTATGAGTTGTGTTGAATGAAGGAAGGTTGCAACGAAGTTGCAGCCAAGAGAATGGGAGAAGGGAAATTGGTAAACTTTTGGGAGGAATGTGGGTGGAGTAATAGTCAAGGGATTGGAAGGGTAATTTGGGAAATGAATAGGGAGGATGAAAATAAAGTAGCAACCTAAAGGGAATGAGACAAAGGGGATGAATGTGGTGGGGAATTTGCAGGAACAAGAGTTGTGACAACATGTATAGTTGTGGGAACATAAATAGTTGTGGCAACGAAAGTTGCAGCTGCACGAGTCGCAACATAGGGAATTGCAACAAAAACTAGAGTTACAGGAACAAAAGTGGTTGCTACAAAGGGAGTTGCAACAATTGGATTTGCAACAAAGGGAATGACAACAATATCATTCTCTCCTTTGGATCCCACAAAAAAATTATTAGAAAGAAATGAGTTTTTATTGAGAAGGATCTTGACATAACCATCACGAAACCATGAAGTGCCCTTCTTTTTTTTTTTGCGCCAGCTAAGCCATTTTTGCTCCCTCTCTTTTTAGAATTAGGAACATAAATTATCCAGCAGGAATAAGTTCCAGGTCATTGTTGGGCCATCCATTTGTAATTTTTTGCAAAAAGGATTCCTTCGATAGGGGCCGCTAGTACAAGCGAAGTCTATGTCCATTAGCCATCATAGGTATCCTATATTCACTGATGGTGCAGAGTTTAATGGCCCCACTATCATAGACTACATCGATCTCATATGGACCAAGCCATTTGGTGTAGAACTTCCCTTTGAAATATTTGAACAAGGAATCGAATAATAAATCCCAATCTCCAACCTTGAACTTCTTTTTCTTGATAAACTTATCATGCCATTTATCCCTTTGATTATGTATCACTGTGGATCAATGTAGGGCATCCTACCGTAGTTCATCCAAGTCTTTTATTTGGAGCAATATTTGTTTATGATCCTTTTATAGTTCCAACCCAAGTTGTATTGCTGTCCTCAGTGTCTGAATCTCTATTTCAATGGGATTAGAACTCACTTCCCATAGAAAAACTCATAAGGTGTGCATCCCATAGTAGTCCTACAGGTGGTCCTATAAGCCCATAAGGCTTCAGGAAGTCTATCAGCCCAATCCTTGAGGTTTCATCTGGGAGTTTTTGTAATCATGGCCTCAAGGATCTTGTTAGTCCCCTCTACCTACATGTTTTATTGTGGATGATATGGTGTCGTTACTCTATGATTGATTTTGTAGCTGTCCATCAAATCTTTGACAAGTCTTGATGTGAATTGAGTTCCTCTATCTATCACTATCTCCCGTGGTATTATGAACCTTACAAAAATTTCCCAGTGAATAAATTCTACTACTGCTTGTTTAGTTGCCACTGTAAGTGCCTTGGCCTCCACCCATTTTGTGACCTAGTCTGTACAGACGAGGATGTAGGAGTTTCGATGAGATGGGGGGTTTATTGGTCCCACAAAATTAATGAACCATTTATCAAAAGGTTCTAACACCATCTGTGGTTGTAGTGGAATTTCATCTATTTGTATGGGTCTACCCTTGCGTTGAAAACTATCACACCTCTTCACATATTCTTTGTCATGTCTGAAGAGTGTGGGCTAGTAATATCCCTGGTGAACTATTTTGTACCCAGTTATTTTATTTGTAAAGTGCCCCCCACATGGTCCATCGTGATAGGATTTTAGTATCTCATGTACTTCATCCTCTCGTACACACCTTCTGATAATGAAACCAGGTCCAGTGTAGAAGATCCATCCATTAATCCATGAGAATATTTCACTTTTACTGACTATACTTTGTTGTTCTTTGGGGTCAGGTGACGTGGAAGTTTACTTTAAACAAAAAAGTTAGCAATATATGCAAACTGAGGTGATTTAGTAGATATTACAAAGAGGTTTTTATCTGGAAAACGATCTTCTACCAGAGGTTCATTCTCATTAGATGTTATTCTAGAAATAAAATCATCCACTACATTATATTTTCCTGGTTTGTTTAAAATGGTAATGTCAAATTATTGCAATAAAAGTAACCATCTAGTGACCTTTCTATTTGTGATTGGTTTGTTCATTAAATATTTAATAGCATCATGATAAATATGCAAGATTACACAATATCCAGTAATGTAGTGTCTAAACTTGTTTATTGCATGAATAACAAGAAGAAAAGATTTATTAGTCACTGTGTAATTTAATTCAGTAGGCGTTAGATTTTTATTGACATAGTAGATCACATATGGGTCTTTTCCTCTTCGAGTTGTCTGAGGATTGCTCCAATGGCTATGTTAGATGTGTCTGTGGAAATGTGGAATGGGAGGGTCCAATCATGCCCTCTTAGTATATGAGCTTCATACAATTTGAATTTTAATTCATCAAGCACATGCTAGCATGTCTTTGCCAATACAAACTCAATATATTTTCTAAGTAAGGCAAATAATGGATGAGCAATACATGCAAAATTTTCAATGAATATATGGTAATAACCAACATATCCTATAAATATTCGTACCTTCTTATGTGAAGTTGGAGTTGGAAAATTGAGTATTACCTTTATTTTCTCTTGATCGACTTGAATACCTTTTTCTGAGATGCGATGTCCCAGTACAATGCCACCAATTTCCATCATGAAACACTTTTCGTTACTAAGGGAAACATTTGACTCCTTGCATCTGATTAATGTCTTTTCCAGATTGGCTAATGCTTCATCAAATTCATCCCCATATGTTGTAAAATTATCCATGTATATTTCCACGCATTCATGAACAAGATGAGAGAATACACCTATAAGGTTCTCTGAAAGGTGGCGAGGGCATTAAATAGTCCAAATGGTAGAACAAGATAGGTGAATGTCCCCCAAGGACATGTGAACGTTATTTTCTCTTGGTATTTTGGGGCGATTTGGATCTGGTTGTATCCACTGAAACCATCGAGGAAAGAAAAATTATGTTGAGAAGTGTAACTCAGAAGGTCTTCACCATGTGTAGCATCTTAGCATGGAGGAGGACAATGAAACTATACAAGTTGATGGATTAATCTCTTTCCTAAAGTTTTACTGAGGAAAAAGTATATTCGATGTGTTATATTTTAATGTTGACTTATTGAGCACTTTTTTTCTAAAGTTAAAAGTGAATATAATTTAAGTGATGGTTCTTTAATCTTGGCCATCCATCTCATTGAGAGGATGAGAGTTGATCTCAACTCTTGATCTCTTTGGAGATAGGGTTTTCGCTTGCTCATTGAGATAAAATAAACCAACTAGGTGGCTGGGCATGTCTTTTGAAGAGAGAGGGCGAACTTTAGCTTGGAGAAGGAGTTTGCTTGAGGGTTTGCAGAGAGGACAAAGGAGAATTATACAGGAGGATTGTCTAGCTTCCTTATCATTTTGTAGAGGCCTATACTAATATTTGAAGGAGGCGTCGTACATGGTGATGTAGAAGTGACGTAGAAATTCGTACGATTGTCGTAGAGGCTTACGCAAGGGTTATTTTGTAGTCATTTTGGTTTTTTGGTTTGGTATAGGGATGCACACTTGTTCTGGAAGTGTATTGTTGGGTTTTACTCAGGAATTTGATTGGATCAATCCATTTGTAAGATATATCTATATTCTTTCTATTGCATAATAATAAAATCTACAAAATGAAGAACAATTTTCCCACATTGGGTTTTTATCGGGGTTATTTTATCCAAAAATACTTGTGTAGTTCATGTGATGTGTTTGTTGTTGTCTTGTAAATTGTTCCTAGATTTATTTTCTACCGTGCATTTTAATTTTGTGAAGAAATCTATTAGTAACCTTACAAAGAACAATTTCATAAAATTATTTTAAGTTCTAAGTGATTTCTGAGTGATATATTGTTGGAGTTTTATGGTTCACCTTGCTAGGTTTTAGTGGATTCACATGGTATCAGAGTGGTATTGTTGAAGGAACAATGTCAAAGTTTTGTTTTTTTCAGGAAGATTATTTCAGATCTGCAATTAAGAAATGTTTCGATCTACAAAACAAGGGTATATTACAACACAGAATCAATAAGGCATCATCAGGGTTTGGATAAAGACACTTTCAAAATGACCATGACCTTGAGAATGGATGATAGACTTCAAGGTGCTCAAAACGTTTCCACCTGGAAGGAAAGGGTTACCATGATCTTATATGTCAATGATGTACTTGAGCACATTGCAGAGACAACAACATCTCCTACGGATGCAACACTGTTGTGACCCTAGAAGAAGGGTGAGGGTAAGGATAAGAGCATAATTCTCGATGGGGTAAAGGTTCACATAATCCCACACCTCACATGGAAAATGTCTGCTAAGGATATTTGGGCTGCCTTGAGTGGCCTTTACCAAAGAAAAAATGAGAACAGGGTTATGGTGCTTTGGGAGAGAATGAGAAGTACCAAGATGGAAAAAGGAAAAAGTGTGGTTCAACACCTCACACATATTACATAGATCAAGAATGAGCTTGCCGTAGTTGGCACAAAGAAAAAGGATTCTGAGTTAGTACGTGTAGCCCTGAATGGATTTTCAATTTCATGGGACATGTCTGTGTGTGGAATTGTAGCTCGAGAGAAACTCCTTGATTGGAAACATTTATGGGATGATTTTGTGCAGAAGGATATTCTCCTTATTTGGGCGAGTGGATAATATACATGGTCTCAAATTGTGGATGAGGAAGCTTTATCTCTTGCAAGAAAAGGCAAGGGAAAGTCTAAGAAGAAGGGCTCTTAGAGTGGAGCAGGTGGAAAGAAGAAAAACATTGACTTCTCCAAAGTCACGTGTTTCAACTGTCACAAGTTAGGACACTTTTCCTCACAATGTCCAGAAAATAAAAAGAGTAAGCCATAGATGGTAGCCTCTGTAGGAGTAAAGGAGTTTCGCAAAATCTTTGAGGAGGATTTATGCCTTGTTGCATGTATGTCGAGCTCAACTGTCACAGATGTTTGGTATGTGGATAGTGGCGCTTCTTGTCATATGACTGGGCACAAGGAGTTCTTCAATAGATTGCAGGAGGGAGGTGTGAATATTCATATTGAACTAGGATACAATGCCCACTATAAAGCACAAGACATAGGTACTATGTCATTTCAGAGGGAGTCGAGTAAACCCCTCTGATTGGTTGATGTATTGTATGTTCCTAGTATTACCAATAACCTCATTTCAGTTTCAACCTTGTAGGATAAACGGTTTGAGGTGATATTCCGTGGAGGAAAGGTGTACATTATTGCAAAGGGATATACGACCAAGATGGATAAGGTGATTGGGCTTTGCAGTGACAAAGTGTACATATTACATTTTGATCTAGCGAAAGAATTAGTCAGCAATAACACATATTTGGGTGAGTTGTGGCACAGATGGATGTGGCATCAAAATTTTGGTGCATTGGGGCATTTGAGACAGGTAGTTACAGGAATGCCTCAGGTTGTAGCAGAGAGGCATGAACCTTTTAAGGGTTGTGCTTTGGGAAAATATTCCCTTAGAGCATTTCCACCTAGTGAGCATAGGTCCAAGGGGATCTTGGTCTAATCCATTAGGATGTTTGTGGTCCTATGAGTGTGTAGTCCTTTAGTGGCTTCAACTATTATGTGATATTTATTGATGACTACTCAAGGAATACTTGGATATATTTCCTTAAGACCAAGGATGAGGTCTTTGATAGGTTCAGGGAGTTCAAAAATTTAGTGGAGAATTAGTCTGGTAGGAGGATCTGGGTACTTAGATCGGATAATGGGGGTGAGTACACCTCTAATGAGTTCATGGAATATCATGCTACTGAGTGTATTAATAAGGAGCTTATGGTTCCTTATAACCCGCAACAGAATGGAGTGGAAAAACACAAGAACAAGACCATAGTGGGTGCATTATGTGCGATGATACATGATCAAGGGTTACTGATGTTTTTATGGGCATAGTCCTATCACACAACTGTATATATACAAAACATGAGTCCCCATACCATTCTGGGGAAGTTGACACCGTAGGAGGTTTATACAGGTATAAGTCCTGATGTGAGTCATCTTCACATCTTTGGGAGTGTTTGTTAGTGTCATGTCCCTTCAGATAAGAGGACAAAGATGGAGCCCACATGAAATAAGGGGTTACTGTTGTTAGAAAAATAGGACCGCGGAGCAATAATATAAAACAAATGTGGAAACAAAACACAGAAGATACACAATACAAGAGAGACACAGATTTACGTGGTTCACCCAGTGTGGGCTACATCCACCAGAGAAATTGCCAGGTCCTTTCTTTATTATTATCCAGCAAAATGAAGGGATACAACCTACAGCAAAACCCGTTGTAACTTCCTCTTCTTTCTCTCACAGTCTCCTCTCTCAGAATACAATACTCACCAACATACATAGCCTCAATACATTTCCCTCCTAAAAGAGGGTTGCCTTCTAGGGCAAAAAACCCTAACATAATCTCTATCGTTAGATCTGCGACCTTATAATGAACGTTCCAGATTTACAATGAAATTACAATATACTTTTACAAGGCAATTTTTTCTTCGGGGGCTTCGCCCCCGAACCCCCATCGAGGGATGCTACTCCCGAACCCCCGCTAGGGGCTCGCTTGTCCCCAGAGCCCCCAGCCGGGGGGATAGCCCCCCCGGACCCCGCAGAGGGGGTACCCCCCCTCTTCACTCCCCCACGTGGAAGAGTGTACATACTTTTGGGGTGTAAATACTTCATGGGGTATAAACACGGCTGAAAGTAAAAGACCTCTAAATCAGGAAGATAATCAGGCTCCAAAACCAACAACTGGTTGGTTACAATGAGGTCTCCAAGGCCTACCACATCTTTGTGCCATCACGCAGGAGGATAATGGTATGCAAGGATGTGCAGCTTTCGGAGGAGTGAGCCTTGAGGAGATCTAGAGATATTCCAACATAGATAGAGGACCAGCAGGGACATGACTCAAGGAAAAAGAGTGAGGAGGCATAGGTACAAAGTACAATATCACAGGAACAAACACAGGATACAGGTACATGTATAGGTGTTGGCAAGGAGACTAGTGGACAGGACAATCAAGAGATTGATGAGGAGGATGAGTAGCGTGTGGATTTTCAACAGGATGTAAACACTGGGCCATGGGATAAGTGGTACAAGTCCACAATTAGTGATTCTAGAAAGATAAGACCTCTAGAGAGATATTGTAGATAGAGTATACCTACATATTAGATTTGGGTACATGACACTCATGATATAGGTTATAGATGCCAAGCCTTCCACTTATGAGCAACATGGAAAACATGGAGTGTGGCAGGAGGCCATGATGGAGGAGTATGCATCTATTATGAAGAATGATGTATGAGAGGTGGTTCCCAGGCTAGAGGGAAAACATGTGGTTGGTTCCAGATGGATATACAAAGTCAAGCATGCGATATATGGAAGCTTAGAGAAGTATAATGCATGATTAGTAGCCAAGGGGTTTGCATAGAAAGAGGGAGTCAATTACAAGAAGACTTTTCCCCTAGTGGTTAGATATTCATCCATCCGAGAAATGATTTCATTAGTAGCAGAGATGGGTTGGCACATTCATTAGATGGACGTGAAGACTGCCTTCCTCAATGGATTTATTGAGGAAGAAGTCTACATTGAGAAACTTGAGGGTTTTGAGGTTGGAGAAAGGGATACACATGTTTGCAGATTGAGACAAGCCTTGAATGGGCTCAAGCAGGAACCTTGGGCATGGTACTCGAGGATCGAAAATTATTTGAGAGATATTGGTTTCTAGTGGAGTGAGGCTGATCTGAACCTCTATTTTCTAGTAGACGAGGTACTTCTCATATTGGTTCTTTGTTGAAACACACGCTGACACTAAGAGGCAGGGGTAAATCAGTGTCTGGAACTTTTGGCTACTTTTCACTCTTTCATAGATTAACTAAATTAACTGAATAAGATATATGCAGTTTAGTTAATTAATCATAAACATGTATAACACAAACTATATGAAGTAGATAAAATGTCATTCTTTTATTTATTTAACTTGAATGAATACAAATAAAATCAATCCTTTAATATCTTCAACTTCAACTGAATATGAGAGATCCAACTCTCTGATACAAGACCCAACTTGTAGTTCTTAGATCCAACTGAGAAATGAGGAATCCAACCCTCATAACAAGACCCAACTTGTTGATCTCAGATCCAACTTAGATGTAAGGAATCTAATCCTCATGACAAGACTCAACTTGTAAACAAGCACCAACATAATAGAATGAACTTTGATTCAATATATATATATATCCACCAAGACCACTTCTTTCCTTCATAGTCCTTTAATTATATAATCCTCCAAAAGGTGTGATTTTCAACGAATGTGTCTTTTGATAATGAAACATTGCACCCCTTCATTTAATTAACACAAATGGTAACTTTTATTAATTGATTAGCGTACACCAAATTAGGAAGTGATTTTCGTATGAATATTTTAGAGCTATGGAAATGAAATTTAAAATATGACATGGGTTTTGTGCATAACATTTCCAATTAGTCGACAATCGATCCATTTCCCTAGAAAATGTGCGAGGTGGCCGGTACAAGTAGTTCTTTGAAGAAAAATTCCCCAGATTTTCCTTTCGTCATTGGATGCCAGATCGACTTTAGTATATATTACCTTTTCATGAATGTCTAAATCGACCTCCACATATCTCCTTTGTTGGTGATTATTTAAACTCAACTTGTAAACATTTTACTTGATGGTTAAATTAAAATTAGTTCCCTCTCAACTGCTAGTTACTAAATATTTGACTTCGTGTCACCCTTTTTCGTATTTGCTTCCTCATTCGACTGACAAACATCATTTTGGTCGACTCAACTAGGAGAAATTTTGACTTGAGTATTTCAATTCTAGTTGACCCAACTTGCTTCAATCTCGACCCGACTTGTATTTACCAATTTAAGTTTGCTTCAACTTCGAACTTTAGGTTACTTCTTTCTTAGACTGACTCGACTTGGAAGAAAACCAATTTGAGAAATTAGACTTTGGTCATCTCGACTTGCTTTGGCAGACTTGTATTTCTCAACTCAATTTTCTTTCGAATTCAACCTTTAGGGTAATTTTCTTCACTTCTACTCAGTCCGACTCAACTTAGAAGAAAAACCGACTTGATTAATTCGACTTTGGTCGTCCCGACTTGTATTTCCCAATTCAATTTTTCTTCTACTTCGACGTTTAGTCGATCGATTTCCAGATAGTCGAACTTATTGTTTTTTGAATTGAATTGACTTGTGACTCGATGGTGTCAATGCTTCCTCACCAAACATCCACCATTCACATTCTCTCTCATCTATGGACGCTTCTTCAATTGAGATTTTCTGAATCACTTTTAATGAACCATGTCTTATTAACTTCTTTATTTGTGATTTTTATGGATCCATATCGGATTATCCATTTACCCTTTTTATCTGGAAATTTTCTTCACAATTTCTTCTTTTGTGCATGGATGTTAATGACACAATATCAACCTTATACAATATAGGATGAGTGTATCAAGCTCATACAATATATTAGTCAATATTATCCTTCTATTGATTCAAGTCATCTTCATAAAAATATGTCCAATATTGACAATGCTTCTCAAGCCAATCAATCAATGATACTTCACCTATTTATCAAGGTTGACATCAATGACAACCAAATTTCCAACAATCTATGCCTTTGTTATTGATGGAAACCTAGTAAAACAATCTAACTCCCCTTGTGAATGTAATTTGTATTTTTGAGTTCTTTGAGATGACTTTGTTTTACTCTTTATCTCTCCCCCTTTGACAACAATGACAAAGGGAATTTTTCTCTTCTCCGCCTGAGGTGATGCTTCTATCATAGTCATTTGATTATGTAGTAAACAAATTCAACTTCTACCTCTTTAGAAACAAGGTTAAATTGGTCACAATATCTTCTAATGTAGTTTTGCTTCAAATACTTCGAGACATGAAACTTTTAAGCTCTAGTGCTCTTCTAACCAGTCTGCTTCAATGATACACTTCACTTTCTTCCTGACTTCTCCTAATTTATTTATGATGCTATTCATCTACTATTCTTCAAATGTTTCCTTTGTAAGGTGTCTTCTATGTTTTAATTATCATAAGATCATCATCAAGGACAACCTTAATTCTTTCCTGAATCCTTCTTCCTTCCTTCAATTCATCATTTTCTGTTGATGGGGAATGTAGTAGCTCATTAGTTGGAAAATTTCAAAAATATTCTTTTCTCAAGTCTACTATTTGGTCATCATCATCATTGTTTTGTACAACAAAGTGTTCTTCATTTTCTTCTTTGATATTTTCTGTTTGTATTTTTCTTTCATTGACTAATGGACTCTTGATTTTCTAGATATTATCAAGATCTATAGTTGTGCCATATTATTCTTTAATAAATTTTTGAAGTTGATTAACTTTATATGCAAAATTATGATTTTCACTTTTCTTATTGGAACTTTCACCCATCATTCCTTTATTATCAACCTCATCAATTTTAGGTGTAATATCTTCTTTCTCTTGGAGCTTTGTCTTTTATGAATTTTTGTAGCTTTGTTCTGATCTCTTTCTCCAAATATTTCCATGAGACACTTTGTTTGTTGGACTTTTGCTTTCTAAATTTGTCTTTTGAGATTTGTCCTTTCCTCTATTCTTCCAAGCATCATTAGATTTCCTTTTTGAATTGTATGGAATGTTCTTCATGGGAAAACTTCTTGATTTTCTGCAGTTTTGGAATTTGTGGCCAAACTTACCACAGTGTAGCATCTCATTGTATGGAAAAACTTTGTTGTGTGCCTAATATAGTTGCATCTCCAACATCTCAATGAGTTATGGGACCTTCTTGAATTTTTCTTTTCAAGACTCTTACACTCCAATGCTTTGTGACCAAAGTTATGACAAGAAAAGCAATAACCATTGAAGGTGTTTCCATACTCGAGTCTGTTGTGACATGAGAAGTCCATCTTTTGATATGTTTCTTGTTTTTGAATTTTATAGCTTCCTTCCTTGAAAACGTTCATGGTTTGTTTTTGGTTTGTGACTTTACCTTTTTCCTTTGAGGAGCATGATCCTTTATCATGTTTTTGAATGGTGCTCCATTTTCCACCTTCTTCTTTCTTATTGTATCCAAGACCAATTTTGTCATCAGTTGGTCTTTGACTGTTCCAGATCCTATCTAGGATAGCTGAGCTGTTTTGGAATTTGACAGTTGCTTTTGTCTTTTCGTTCTTATTTTTGAGGTTGATAACTTCCAATTCCAACATGTGACGTGTTTCTTCCTTTTTAGTCAAATGGATCTTCAAGGCTTCTTCTCTTTCCTTAGCTTCTTCAAGTTGAGTCTTTAGATTGATGACCATTTATTCTGTATCATCCAAGACTTCTGTGTAGTTATTGGTTTTTTCATATGTATTTAACTCTTCTATTTCTTTTGTTAGATAAACAACTTCATTCTTCAATCTTTTGATTTCTTCCTTGTTTTCTAGCTGAATCCTTTTGACGTTGATGACTTCCAATTCCAACGTGTGGCACAATTCTTCCTTTTTAGTCGACTGGCTCTTTAGGGTTTCTTTAATTTTTTTAGCTTCCTCAAGTTGAGGATTTAGAGTGTTGACCAATTCTTTTGTTTCTTCTAAGTCTTCTGTGCATTTATTGAATTTGTCATACATATTTAATAGTTCATTTATTTTGTTAGATTAGTAACTTCACTCTTTAATATTTTGATCTCTCCTTCTTTGTATTCTAGCAGAGTCTTTTGTTATTTCTCTTCATGGTTGTTATATTGATCTAACTATTGTAGGAGCAACATGTCTTTCTTTTGAAGTTTCTCCAACTCCTCTAAAGTGCACATAAATATGTATTAAAGCTAGTCAAGAACATCCTTAGTAACTTCAATATATAGACCATTTCATGGTTCCATACCAATGACTTCAAATGTAGCTACAACATCAGTCTCAAAATCTAATAATTTTTCTTTAGTGAATACCAAGGTATTCATCAATTCCTTGATGTAGTAGTCTTCTCTGTTGATGATTGGGGTTTGAATCAATTCTTTGATGGAATTGTCCTCTTCTGTGTTTTGTTTTTTTATTTTGATTAGAATTCTCTTTATCTGTATTTTGTTCTTCAATCTGATTGGATTTCTCCATTTTTGAGTTTTGTTCTTTAGTCTGATTGGATTTCTCTGTTTCTTTGTTTTGTTCTATAAACTGATTGAAATTCTCCATTTCTTTGTTTTTTTCTTTATTTTGATAAGAATTCTCTAGTTGAAGCCATAGTACTTTAGCAGAGGTGCAATATCCCATATTTTCTTTGACTTGGTTTGAGAATCCATTCTGGATTGCCTTTAATGCTATTGAATTAGTTTTCTTTTCTTCTTTTGTCGATTTGAATTTGTTTTTTTAAGTATTTAAATACCAAGGCTTACATACTACTGAATCCCAAACGCCAGATCCTCTTGACTTCAGATACCTTTTCATTCTTTCCCTCCATGAAGAGTAGTTTGTTCCGTCAAATAAGGGAGATTCATTTGTGGAGAGAGCCATTTGTATACCCATTTGTGTGTTTAGGAGGATCTTCCTTCCAGTGATTGCACTGTTTTTCTTGAAGAAAACCCGCTCTGATACCAATTGTTGAAACACACACTGACACTGAGAGGGGGGGTGAATCAATGTTTGGAACTTTTGGCTACTTTTCACTCTTTCATAGATTAACTAAATTAATTGAATAAGATATATGCATTTCAATTAATTATTCATAAACATGTATAACAAAAATTGTATGAAGGAGATAAAATATCATTATTTTATTTATTTAACTTGAATGAATAAAAATAAAATCAATCCTTTAATATCTTCAACTTCAACTGAATATGAGAGATCCAACTCTCTGATACAAGACTCAACTTGTAGTTCTCAGATCCAACTAAGAAATGATGAATCCAACCCTTATAACAAGACCCGACTTGTTGATCTCAGATCCAACTGAGATGTGAGGAATCTAATCCTCATGACAATACTCAGCTTGTAAATAGGCACCAACCTGATAGAATGAAATTTTAGTCAATATATATATATATATATATATATATATAT
>ML804768.1:18869-29191 GCA_009831015.1 Picea engelmannii
TGTCTTTTGATAATGAAACATTGCACCCCTTCATTTAATTAACACAAATGGTAACTTTTATAAATTGTTTTTTCATACACCAAATTAGTCAGTTATTTTCGTATGAATATTATGGAGCGATGGAAATGAACTTTAAAATTCTATGACATGGATTTTGTGTAGATCATACCCAATTAGTTGACCATGAGCCATTTCCCCAGAAAATGTGTGAGGTGGATGGTACAAACATTTCTTTGAAGGAAACTTGCCCAGATTTTCCTTTAGTTGTTGGATGCCAAATTGACTTCAGTACATATTACCTTTTTGTGAATGTCTAAATTGACCTCTGCATATCTCCTTTGTTGGTGGTTATTTAAACTCAACTTGTAAACATTTTACTTGATGGTTATATTAAAATTAATCCCCTCTCAGCTGTTAGTTACTAAATATTTGACTTGGTCTCACCCTTTTTCGTATTTGCTTCCTCATTCGATCGACAAACGTATTTTTGGTCGACTCAACTAGGATAAATTTCGACTTGAGTATTTCAATTCTAGTCGACCCAACTTGCTTCAACCTCCATCCAACTTGTATTTACTGATTTAAGTTTTCTTCGACTTCGATCTTTAGGTTACTTATTTCTTGGAAGAAAACCGACTTGAGAAATTTGACTTTGGTCATCTCAACTTGCTTTGGACGAATTGTATTTCCCGACTCAATTTTATTTCGAATTTGACCTTCAAGGTAATTTACTTCACTTCTACTCGGACTGACTCAACTTAGAAGAAAAACCGACTTGAGTAATTCGACTTTGGTCATCCTGACTTGTATTTCCCGATTCAATTTTCTTCAACTTCGACGTTCAGTCAGTCGAATTGTCTTTAACTCGTCTTGTAGTCGATCGACTTCCAGATAGTCAAACTTATTGTTGTTTGAATGACTTGACTTGTGACTCAATGGTGTCAATACTTCCTCACTGAACATTCACCATTGACATTCTATCTCATCTCTGGACTCTTCTTCAATTGAGATTTGCTGAATCACTTTTAATGAACCATGTCTTATTAATTTCTTTATTTGTGATTTGTATGGATACATATTGGATTATCCATTTACCCTTTTTATGTGGACAATTTATTCTTTTATGCATGGATGTTAATGACACAATCTCAACCTTATACAATATACGATGAGTGTATCAAGCTCATTCAATATATTAGTCAATATTATCCTTCTACTTATATTCAAGTCACCTTCATAACATTGTGTCCAATACTGACAATGCTTCTCAAGTCAATCAATCAATGATACTTCACCTATCTATCAAGGTTGACATCAATGACAACCAAATTGCCAACATTCTTTATGTTGATGATCTCTTTCTTACTAGATATGAGAAGTTGATTACAAACTACAAGGGTAACCTTGCAACGAAGTTTGAGATGAAAGAGCTTCGTTTGATGCATTACTTCCTTGGTATGGAGGTTTGGTAGGAGGATGAGCACTTCTTTTTGGGACAGGGGGAGTATGGAGTAGATATCTTGTGCAGATTCAGGATGACTGATTGTAGGCCCATGTCCACGCCTCTAGTGACAAACTGAAGGAAGATTGATGTATCTAGTTCTGATATAGTAGACCACACCATCTATCATTAAATTATTGGATCACTCATGTATTTGGTCAACATTAGGCCATATATTAGTTTTGCAGTCAACAGATTGAGTCATTTCATGGTGGACCCTCAGAGAGTGCATTGGATAGTTGCGAAGCATGTGCTTTGGTATTTGAGAGGTACAATGGAGTACATGTTGTTGTATGAGGGCAGTGGTGGAGTGAGATTGGCAGGTTTTACAGATGTTGATCAGGCATGATGTGCAGAGGAAAAAAATAGTATTTTAAGGTGTTAATTCTACATTAGATAGGGTATTATATCATGGTTTAACAAGAAGCATAGATCAATGGCATTGACCTCTGCTGAGGCAAAGTACATGGTAACAAGTTTAGAAGCATGTGAGGCACTATGGTTGATGAAGTTTTTCTTTGGACTATTCGGTGAGGAATTAGAGGATACAGTGGTACATTGCGATAATTAGAGTGGCATCAGGCTCTTTGAGAATCCAATGTTTCATGATTGTAGCAAGCATATAGAAATACACGATTACTTCCTACACAATTATGTGTAGAAGGGGGCCATAAGGCTTCAATACATACAAACTGATGATCAGATGGCATACATATTCACCAAGGCACTTTGTAGACATAAGTTTGAGAAGTTCAGAGACAATATGGGGTTGGTAAAGAATCCCTTCCTTGTTAAGAGGGAGTGTTGAAAAGTCTAACTCAGAAGGTCTTCACCATGTGTAACGTCCTAGCATGGAGGAGGACAATGAAACTAGCCAAGTTGATGGATTAATCTTTTTCCTAAATTTTTACTTAGGAAAAAGTTCATTTGATGTGTTATATATCAATGTTGACTTATTGAGCAATTTTTTTTCTAAAGTTAAAAGTGAAAATAATTTAAGTGATGGTTCTCTTAATCTTGAACATTTTTGGCACAAGGAGCAGACCTAGGGTTCAACGCTACAAAAATGCACCAACAAAACCCTAACTACCGATGCTTTCGGCAGCACCTGCGAAGCAGATGAAGTCTCACCCGAGGTAGAGGCAGGGGTGGTTGCAAGACTCAAGTGTCCGCAACCTTAGCTGGGACACATATATGTGATTGTAATACTTTAACATAGCACTTAACACCAAAAAATCATCAATATTTGATCACTATCCACTTCACAGATAAAACAAAGCATCACATCATTCATCCAGATCTGATGTATCTAAGCACTTATCATAGAGAAGAAGGTTAGATCTAATAGATTCAAGAACTAAGTATATTCACATAGATCTTATCTAACATCCATATACAAAATTAACACAAAGCATAAGCAGATCTATCTATCTATATCAAAGAAATTAGCAAGTAAAGACATAAACACATCAATACATGGAACCAAGCAGAGCGACACAACATATATGTGGTTCACCCCCACCCTGAGGCTACATCCACCAACTCTTCTTCTTTATTATCTTATTCAATAGGTTACATGCACAGAGCCTCAAAACCCTACTACGCATAGGATAGGAGATCTGCGTAGCTCGCTAGATCCTCGTTCCCTGAGTGGATCTAAGCACACAACCTTCCACAACCTCTTACAATGACTTGCACTTAGCTCTGCAAGTCCCTCACAGTATGCACATAGCACTTACAATCCTTCAATCACATAGATCTAGCACTTAACACAATATCACACATATATGCCTTTGCACATAGCAACAACTTGCAACTGCCTCCTATTACATTGCCTAGACATCTATTTATACTTTACAACATAGGCCTAAACATGGGTAAACCCATGGGCCGACATCCCATACCCATTACATAATCCCAAATCCCAAAAAGTACCCAAAAAGGGGCCGAGATCCTGCGATCTTTGCTTCATCTTGCGCTCCTCCTTCGACAGGCTATCGAAGTCCCAAAATAGGTCAAAATTGACCAAGTATCTCCCAAAACTTGGTCAAGGGCCAACAAGCCCCCAACACTCACTTATGACTCATCCCGAGTTACTTTGATCTGGATAGTTCTGCTTCGAAAGCCTTGAGCTTGGCTAGAGATTCTTCAACTTGTTGCTGTGCCTTGACCTCATGTTCAGTGAACTCTTGGATGAATGCATCATTGACAGGTCCCTCCAGGTGCTGTTCAGTTGTAGTGACAACCTGCTTGAGTTCTGCTCCTCGGACTTCAACCTCTGTGAACAATTGATAAGATTTATCTTGTACAGGTTTGAGCCTCTAAGTTACTTCCATAATTCTGCTCTGGATAGTGTGGATCTGCTGTTGGGTAGTGTGCTGCTCCTGGGATCGCTTCATTATTTCCACAACTGACAGGAGCTTCAACTGCGCCTCCAGTGCCTTTAGTTCTGGATTCTTGGTGATTTTCTCATAGGTCTGGGCACTGTGATCAATAAGTTGCTTACATTCCATAGCAAGGGATTTTATTCTCTCAACTGCGCTTCAAGCAGTTGCTTCTCTTTGATCCCATACATCCTATGGGGTCTTGGGCACTGCGTGGAGCTCTAATTCTGTGATGCGTTGCTGTAGCTGTTGGATAACTTCTGTGAGCTGGTCTACTTGCTGTGTGACTCGATCTTCTACCTTTATTTCCATGACTGTCACAGAGCGAAGTGCTTTGCTGACCGCTTCTTTCACTTCGAGTTGCTCCGTGAAAAACTGGTCTTTTCCTTACTGTAGATGCGCTTTTTCTTCATTGAAATTTTCTTGGAGAGAAATATTTTCATGTTCTGCAGCTCGAAATTGCTCTACAAGTACTCCTTGTACCTGCGTCAAAGCCTGGGTGGCTTGTTCTGTTTCCTCTTAAGCTCGTTGAAGGCGAGCTTCGACTATATCAATTATTCGGTGGAGTTGCGCTGGCTCATCTCCCAACTCTGGTTCTCCTGGTGGTAGAGGTGTAGTGGAGACTGCGTGACTGGACTGAAGGGCCTGATATACTCCTCAGAGTTCAACTTCAATCCTATCATACATTTCTTCCTTCTTCGCTCCTTGTTTCTCTGCTATCTCTAATGAAGCATTGTTCAGGGTTGCGATGATGAAATCAAAATCATCGGAGGTGAGGACGGTCTGGATCTTGGTCATGGTGGCTTTCAAATTCTTTCGAGAAGAAGGTTTCAAGGGAGAAAACTTCCTCTTCTTCAAAGGGTCAACCTCGTCTTGGGGCATTGTTACTTCGCCTGGTCTCGGTTCAGTTTCTACTTCGTCACCACCCCCTCGGTCAGGTGACACTGAAGGAGTCTTTCCTGAGGTGCTGATTAAGTTTTGGACTTCCTCAGTCTTCTTCTGTCTGCTGGTTCCGGGTGTACTCTGTTCTTCTGGGCTGTCAATATCAGATATCTCTACGGGGTTGGCGGGAATAAGGAGGTCAGCGAACCATTCCTTAGTGATCTCATCCAGGTCTTCTTTAGTAAGCTTATAATATGTCTGGAGCTTCTCTTGATGTTCATCTTCTCTTGTTGTAATGTAGATAAAGTGCCGATCTGCACTGAAATTCATTAGTGATCGAAACCTCTGTAGGGTGTTCGGAGTCATGCAAGGCTCGGATTCGATGGCTCGCTTTAGCTCGATGTAGTATGTATGAAACACAACGTTCACTTCCACTGTTTGTTCATATCAGCTGAATACCACAGGGTAGCGAACTTTGCGGCAAGCGGTTCCAAAGGCTCTATGTCGAGGAAGGTCGCACCTTCTGGAATCTCCCATGCAACAAATACAATGAGGACCATGAGCCAGTTGAAGTGACATTCATACCCCTGATCCTGTGCTTCTTGAAAATCTAGTTCCAACTAGTTAACTAGGTACTTTGCCTAATTCATCTGTAGGCCTTCCACGCACTTCCCTGTGAGGTCAATGACAAAGCCGGTGACTTGCGTAGGTTGGTTCTTCCTTACTAACTTTCCAAATATCAATTGAAATGTGAGGTGCACTGTGTCACTTTGGATGGAAGCTACCTTGTAGCCTCTTGTTCCCTTCTCAACATCGTCATAGGTGTCCTTTATCTTCTGTGCAAGTGCGTGATCTGTGGCTTTCCCTGGATAAAAGTCTTGCGGGTCGGGTCCTTGCATACTAAGTATGATGATCCTGTGGATCAGTGTTGGGTCAACTATAATGAGGCGGTCTAACCACAAGTAGGCACCATGGAAGCATGACAACAAGATATTAACACACGCGTTCACCTCCTGGTGCCTTCCGAAGTGTGGTATCTTCATTACATTGAATAGGGTGGACTACGCGAGGTCCATAGTATACTATTGAGGGATGATCTTCTAATTCTTCCCTTTTGTTCTAGTTAGGTACTTGTATGGGCCGAGCATACCATAGATCTTTCGGTCTCCGAGGTTGAAGTCGCTAAACTTCAACATTGTGATCTTATCTTTCTCTTCTTGAACTACGCGTATCCCTTTCGAGAGGTACGCAGTGACCATAGTGTACTTGAAGTCTCTTGGCACACTGTCACGATTCACTGCGCCATTCAAAGGTGGGATGTAATCGGGAAATATGGATGGAATCAACTTTGTGTTTGCTAGGTCGTCTTTATGTTTGGTTCTCTTCTTTACTGATGGTCGGGATGGTCCTGCTCAATGAACCGATGACAGCGAGGCTTGCAGTCCTCTCGTCGATGAAGCTTGTACTCTTGCAGACATCGACATTTCTCTTTCAGTCATGAAGTCGATTAGAACTTCCTCAAAAATTTTCTCTACCGCGCTGAACTCATCAGACATACACGCTCAGGATTAGAAATCTCGGGTTCAAAGGGTAACTTAGACACTGTAATAGGATAGAAGGCAATAGTGCAATGATCACTATGTAAAATCAACAAGTCTGCGGTCTCAAATTCACGATTAGCAAAAGTGTTCTCAGTGCAAGGCACGATGAGATAACTAGATAACTTGGCAATGAATTCCTTGCAACGGTCGAGAAGCCTTCATTAACTCTGTTCTGTTCGTTATGGTGCGGTCCAACGGTCTGGTGGCGAACCATAAATTCCTTTCTACCCGTTCGGAGGGTCGGCCAAATGGTTATATCACCCCTAATGACTATATTGCTTCGTCATGGCGAAGTGCCATGTGACGCTGTTCTTCTATCCCGACGAAGCTCCAATTTTGCAAATTTTCCTTCTGCGAAGTTCCCTCTGGAACCTTTTATAACTTATTGATCTTAGCTTTCTTCTTACTTATTTTTCTAGCTTTCTTTCCAATGAGTTTCGCCTCGGTATGCCTTTTTCCATTTTGATTCTTATCTTCTTTTGGCACAGTTACTTTGCGCTGTTGAGATTCTTTCCTAAGATTCTAGGGTAATACTTCTTCTTTATCTGAGATAGGTACTTCAATCTTCTGAGGGTCCTCTAGTGTTTTTGCAACTTCGACATCCGGGTCTCTGGTGTTAAATAGCTTTGATCTGTTCTTTAATCAAGTTTGCAATCCTTCTAGTCATGAAATCTTTTAACTCTTTCTTCTTCTTCGCTAAAATTTCTTCTTCTTATTTTCTTCTGGCCCGATCTCTTTCAATCCAAGGTTTTCCTAGTAACATGGTAAACGGGGCGTTGTTCTCAATAAATTTAATAATATCAAAATCTTCCTCTATCGAAGTTCCATTGGCATGCATAGAAATCTGGGTGAGCTTTCCACATAGGTTTATCATCTTTCCTCTGAATAGTCCTATTCCTCCCAAGGAAGGGATCCTAACATGCCTTCTTATATCTTCCCAGGTTCTTTCTGTTATGACATTCACCTGTGTTTCCTCATCCAGAACACAGTCAATGTTGAAGTCTCCTATTCTTGCTTCGAGGCATTCTTTTTCTTTGAAGATCTCTGATAAAATGACATGTCCGTGGTCATTCAGGGTCTCTTTTATCTGTATCAATACTTTTTTGTATTCTTTCTGAGGTTCTGCCATTTATGGATCCGCCTTAGGGTTTTCTAGTCTCATGTTCATTTTTTCAAGCCTAGCAATCATTCTAGGGAAATCCAATACTTCATGGTCCATAGATTTGCAACAAAGACAACTAGGTCTTCTCCCAGCTCATTTCTTAGCAAGATGTCTCAGTTTTCTGCAACTGTAACAAAGGGTTAATTCTCTATTTCTTTTAAATGATCCTTAACCTTTCATGAACTGCGCACTAGCATCATGGTAGCTAACCTACAAAAAATTCTTTCTGGGATCCTGCATCCACTTGTTAGTCCAAACATTCTTTCTATGCATAGGTATAACATATCTTTCACTATTCTTATCTGATCTACATATATCAAACCTTCTTTCATCTATTAGTGCCCTACATTTCAAGCTAGGACATAATCTATCCAACATACCTAGATCCATACTTTAGAAACAAAAATTTCCACTTATTTTACTTCCGCAGAGCACAAAGCTTGTAGATCTTACCTCTTTTCTTCAGATAAGACTTCTTTTCTTTGGCACAGAGCTTCAAAAACTAAGTAGAGTACTACGCACTAGAGCAAAAGATCTATGCACAGAGCTTTCACAATTTCAGGTCGGATATTTGCACCAAGTTTCTTCTTTCTTGGTTCCCAACAATCACAGTTTCAGTTTGGATCTTTGCACAAAGCTAGTTCTTTCTCAGTTCCCAACAATCATAGTTTCAGGTCAGATCTTTGCACAAAGCTAGTTCCCAACAATCACAGTTTTAGGTCTTGGCAATAGAACCATTTGTTGGCACAAGGGGAAGACCCAGGGTTCAACGCTACAACAATGCACCAACAAAACCCTAACTATCGACCCTTTTGGAAACACCTGCGAAGCAGATGAAGTCTCACCCGAGGTATAGGTAGGGGTGGTTGCAGGACTCAGGTGTATACAACCTTAGATGGGACACATATATGTGATTGTAATACTTTAACATAGCACTTAACACCGACAGTTCATCAATATTTGATAACTATCCACTTCGCAGATAAAACAAAGCATCACATCATTCATCCAGATCTGATGTATCTAAGCAATTATCATACAAAAGAAGGTTATATCTAACAGATTCAAGCACTAAGAAGATTCACATAGATCTGATCTAACATCCATATACAACATTAGCACAAAGCATAAGTAGATCTATCTATCTATATCAAAGCACTTAGAAAGTAAAGACATAAACACATCAATACATGGCACCAAGCAGAGAGACACATCATATACATGGTTCACTCCCACCCTGGGGATACATCCACCAACTCTTCTTCTTTATTATCTTCTTCAATAGGTTACATGCACAGAGCCTCAAAACCCTACTCCGCATAGGACATGAGATTTGCGCAGCTCGCTAGATCCTCCTTCCCCGAGTGGATCTAAGAACACATCCTTCCACAACCTCTTACAATGACTTGCACTTAGCTCTGCAAGTCCCTCACAGTATGCACAAAGCACTTACAATCCTTCAATCACATAGATCTAGCACTTAGCACAATATCACACAGATATGCCTTTTCACATAGCAACAACTTGCAACTGCCTCCTCTTACATTTCCTAGACATATATTTATACATTACAACATAGGCCTAAACATGGGTAAACCCATGGGCCGACATCCCATACCTGTGACATAATCCCAAATCCCAAAAAGTACCCAAAAAGGGGCTGAGATCCCGCGACATTTGCTTCATCTTGCGCTCCTCCTTCGATAGGCTGTCGAAGTCCCAAAATAGGTCAAACTTGACCAAGGATATCCCAAAACTTGGTCAAGGACCAACACACATCCATCTCATTGAGAGGATGAGGGTTAATCTCAGCCCTTGATCTATTTGGAGATAGGGTTTTCAATTTCTTACTGAGATAAAATAAATCAACTCGGTGGTTGGGTGTGTCTTTTGAAGAGAGAGGACAAACTTCAGCTTGGAGAAGGAGTTTGCTTGAGGGTTTGTTGGAGAAATTTTGTAGAGAGGACAAAGGAGAATTTTACAGGAGGATTGTCTAGCTTCCTTAGAATTTTGTAGAGGCCAATACTTATATCTGAAGGAGTTTGCATACAAGGTGATACAAAATTGACACATGTAGCCGTACGATTGATGCAGAGGCTTATGTAGGGGTTATTTCTCAGTTATTTTGGTTCGTTTGTTTGGTATAGGGCCGTACAATTGTTCTGGAAGTGTGTTGTTGGGTTTTACTCAGAAATTTGATTGGAACGATTCATTTGTAAGAGATCTCTATATTTTTCCTGCTGCATAATAATAAAATTCAAAAACTAAAGAATGAGTTTTCCCACATTGGGTTTTTCGGTTATTTTACCCAAAAATACTTGTGTACTTCATGTGATGTGATTATTGTTGTCTTCTACATTGTTCCTAGATTTAATTTATTCTATGAATTTTAATTTTGTGAAGAAACCTAGCAGTAACCTTATAAAGAAAATTTTCAGAAAATTATTTTAAGTGCCAAGTGATTTCTGAGTGATATTTTGTTGGAGTTTTCTAGTTCACTTTGCTGGGTTTTAGTGGATTCACAAACACTTATTTCCTGCGAGTGTGTCCAAGACCTGGTTGATAAATGGTAATGGAAAGTGATCTTCATGTGTTTCTTTATTCAATTCTATACACAAATCCTCCATTTACCATTTTTCTTTGGTACCATGACAAGAGGGGAGACCCATTGGCTATCAGATTTGGGATATATGAAGTTAGCTGTAAGCAATTTCTGTAGCTCTTCTTTGACTATATATTTCATAGTCGGGTTCATCTGACGTTGAAGTTGACAGATGGGTCTGAATCCTTTC
>ML804768.1:43259-54265 GCA_009831015.1 Picea engelmannii
TTTTTAAGGAAGCTACTTGGAGAGTATAAATAAGAGGCAAGGCTCTCTCATTTGAATCACACTTGAGAATATTGAATATCTATATGTTTCTGAGGTAACCAAGGATATCTAAACTGGAATTCTGAGTGAAGGTGAAGAAAAGAGGCCGAAATGCAAGGAAGGATAAATTCTTTTGATGGTGCTTTCTAAGGTATGTTATTTATAGGTCATCTCACCATTTTCACTATAACTTTTTTTCTATAATGACTTAGACCGTTAAATTGCTATGAAAATGAGAGAACATATACAAGTATCTTTGAAAAAAAATTCAACTTGTGGGTCGTTGTATTTTGGGATTTACACTCCGTGGAAAATAGGGTTTGTGGCTAGTCCCGAAACTAGTCAAAATCAGGTGTTTCGGGTAAAAACGTCATAACTTGTTCATAAAATATCCTAATTCAGTGAGACCAAATATGTTGGTTAGGGTACCATCTATAGTATTATTTTTTAATAGTTTTATATCATTTAATCAAATATTTTGTGTGGGGAACACTCTACAAGGTCGCTCTCTAGAATAAGACAGAATTCAGCAATGTATGCCTTTTTTGCTATAACTCCTTTTCTGAGAGGTTCCAAGAAGTGACACTTGGAGGAATTTCATTAAACGCACTGAAGAACATTGTTTATCATTTTCATATCTTTATACATTATAGGTTCAAAGTTATGATTACTTCAAGTTAGGGTTGTTGACTAATCCAAAACTAGGCATGTGAGACTAAAGAAAAGTTTGATGAAAATGATAGTCTTTTGTTTTTAAAGTTAAGGATGGTTTGCAGGAATGTGATCATATACACCAGGTCTATTACATAGCTAAAAATCAGATTTGGATGATGAAATTGATGAGGGATTTTGGTTGTGGTACATGTTGAGTACAAGGTTGAGACAAGTAGTTGATGAGTTGGCGCACATACATGAGGTGTATAGTTGATGATGTTGGTACATATTGATGATTCATAGTTAATGAGTAGTTGACACATGATTGGTACATACTTGGTACATGGTTGGATGAACTTGTTTATGGTACAGGTTGATTATAGGTTGGTGCACTTGTTTATGGTATAGGTTGATTACAGGTTGAGGTACAGATTGATGCATGGTTGATGCATGGTTCAGATTTATTGGTATAGGTTTACAACAGTATATCTCACAGTGATAGTGTGACAGTGGTTCCATCATTCTACTTCTACTTCAGGGTGGTAGGACAGGGCAAGGACAGGTGGTTGTAGCCACCTTCTGGTTATAGCCGAAGAACATTGGGGGTTGTAGCCTCCTTCTGGTTGTAGCCAGAGAATTGGGGAGTTGGAGCTTCCCTCAGGTTGTAGCCTGAGAAACTAGGGGGTTGGAGCCTCCTTCCAGTTGCAACTGGAAAACAAAGGAAGTAGGTGCTTCCAATGAATGTAATTCTTCAAGACATATAAGAAAACACATTCTGTGGTTTTCTCCCGATTTGGGTTTCCACGTAAAACACTGGTGTACTGTGTATGGGTGTTATTGTTTATTTCTTACTACTCATTATTGGATAATAATTCTACATTGATATAACATTTGAAGAAAAAAGATTATAATTACGCTATTACTGATTCACCCCCCCTCTCAGTAATCCAACACCGTATTTATACCCCATGAAGACTGTACACCCCTCTACACGGGGCGGTTGTAGGGGGGGCTTGCCCCCCCTGCGGGGTCCGTGGGCGAAGTCCATGAGGAGAAAATTTTCTTGTAAATGTATATTGTAATTTCATAGTAAATATGGACTGTTGATTATAAGGTCGCAAATCTGATGGTAGAAGCTATGTTAGGGTTTTTTTTCCCTAGAAGGCAACCCTATTTTAGGAGGGAATTGTATTGCAACTATGTATTGTTGTGAATATTGTATTCTGAGAGAGGAGACCGTGAGAGAAAGACAAGGAAGTTACAACGGGTGTCATGTAGGTTGTATCCCTTCATTTTGCTCGATAATAAAAAGAAGGACCTGACAATTTCTCTGGTGGACGTAGCCCACACTGGGTGAACCACATATATCCATGTCTCTATTGTATTTTGTATTTTCTTTGTTTTATTTCTGCATTTTTTATATTTTATTGCTCCACGATACTATTTTTCTAACAACCCAATGGTAGGCAATGTCCTTCATCTATTTTTCAATAAAAAATAAATTTTATCAACACTTCTATTTTTTTGAGTAATATTGCATATCCTTACACAATTTTTTGCAGCTAGCCAATTTTTTATTTGCTCAATCCTAGCCAACTATTAAGGGTTTGAAGTGCTCTCTTTCCATCACCCTTTACAATCAAACCCTAGTTTTGCATTTCCTTGTATTGCAAGTCTTATCTATCGATCTATTACAGCCTTAGTTATCACTCTTGAGATGATTTGTGCACTGGTTGAATTTGCATGGTTCAAGGTTTATATCAGAGTTATATCCTCCATTTTTGAAGGACTTTGAAACCTATTATTGTTCCAGATTGTATCTACTGCTAGGTCATTCTCTAATCTGCCCAAACAACCTCATTTTTTCCCAGATGATTACCCTTTCTTCATTAGTAATTTCCCTAGATATCTTTTTCTAGAACTATAAGGTTTTTCCAAAGTTATATTTAGGGAATATCCACTATTTGGAGGTTCATTCCAAGTCCTTCTAGTTTCAATTTGTTCAATCTCTCAAACCCTTCCTAAATCTTTCCAAATGATTCAACTTATCCCTGGATCATTGCCTATTTTCCATTGGTTATACCTTTGTATCCCATTGTCAAATCTATAGAGTGTTTGAAGAGAGAAGGTGTGCCCTAGTTGACCTTTCCTAGACTTTGTTTGCCTCCTTTCTTGATAGGTTTCATAGCCGCATGTGGCCTAATACCAAATCCTTTCCAACGACTTGCCAAATCCTCTCAGTGTTATCTACATTTGTCATTTGGTGAGATGATTGATCAAATCTGATTTTCACTTAGGGTTATATGTGTTACTTTCTAATATAGTCTATTTGTATTGTTTGTCTAAGTTTGGGGACCATTAGAGCACTTCTAGTAATAAAAATGCCCTTGACAAATAGATTAAGGTAAATGTGATTGAAGTTACAACTGGTACATTCATTTTACAATCCGGGCCTTAATGTGATGATATGAGTTACTCAAATACCTGTTGATATATTTGTGTTAACTTTTGATTATGGTGTTGTAACAAATGGTAACAAATGAGTGCATGCGTATGATTTTGATGTATTGCCTATATTACATATGAACATGTGCATTTTTGTTGGATACCTTATATTTTCTACAGTAATATATGGCATGTCTGTAATGAATTATCATTAAACATATTTCTGCTAGCATTAATGACTGTACCACATAATTGACCATTCATAAGGAAACACACTTTAATTTCATATTCATGTTACTCCAATAAATGATCACAATAGTTCATGTATGTCACACTGAAGATTTGCATTTGTTTATATATGATGTGCTCTCATAAATGTGGTTTGAAACGAATTACATATTGCAATAATCCTTCTATTTTGAAATTCATACTTTGTGATGAGCATGGTAGTTGTCCTTTTTCTTTCCCTTCAACTGCTTCATTATCTTTCCTAATTGAGCAAACTTGACCATTTCTTACCCATTACCCACCATTTATACTTCATTTTCCTTTCGTGAATAACATGAATCTTTGGGTTGAATTTTTATATTAAATAAATGATTTTTATTAGGAAAGGAACGTGGATACATGGTTTATGCTTTCAAGATGCTAACTTAAATAATTACAAGATTCAAGAAACAAATTGTATTTTTTAGGTTATTTGATTAGGAGCTGCAAAATTTCTAACTATCCAAAGTTCAGAAGACCAAATCTTCCAAATGATATAGATGTTTTCGTTAGCAAGAATACCAACTCTTGGAGCTACATGGTGCTGAAGAGTTTCTTATCAACTTAAGGATATTTTCAAGAGAGCATGGTCTATTTCGAGTTGTTGACAAAGCAATAGACAAAATATAGGAAGTCATGTGGAGTATATTGAGAGCGACCCAGAAGGGAATGATACTTATGTGTTTTATTTTTGAAAGACATAAATCTATTTTTGGGAAATAATTTTCTTTTAAAAGACATAAGTAAAATAGTTTTTTAGTTAATTCCTAGAAAGAGAGAAACTTCCCAAGAACTCATGACAACTTTGTATAAAGCAATAAGTGAAATAACCTATCGGGGTTCATAATTTTGATTATCAATATATCGTTCTTGGTTACAAATTGACTCTCTGATAAAACTTGTTCTTGTTGTGATTAGTTGAGTTAACCTATGGATCAACCAACATACTGTAGGGCAAGGGTCACTCTATAGTCGTGGTGATTCTATTTTTTTTGCAATCTAGTTATCATTAATTTCACTACTTTACTAATGGCGTTTTTATTTATGGCAATTAATTTCTATTTTACAATCTAATTCTGTAAAAGAGATTTATTTTGGATTGAAATTACTTTCATGCACAAGTATATTAAGATTTTTTATTTATTTTTTATTTTTTCAGTTTGCTTATTACAATTATATTAAAAGTATGAACCAATTTTGTACCTAATTTGTAGCAATGTAATTGGTTGAATTGGGGATCAACAATGTTGTTACATTTTCTTATTTCCTGCAACTGAATTTTCCACTTTGCGGTAATTATTCTTTGCAATTTATATTTCTAATCTATTGCATATTTTTCCCATAACATAAATTTTTGTAGTTAAACTTTTGATTTGCTGTATTAATTTTTTGTTGAACCAGGAAGAATAAGAAAGGTGACACCCCCCCCCGAAACCAAAAGAAACAAAACAATAGATAGAATTAAAGACAAACAAACAAAACCCCAAAAATAAGCATATACTTTGCACAATTCTTTGAAAGTTTACGTTCCCAAAGTTGATAATTAAAGTAGGTTCTTGCGGTTAATGTAGTGTAAATTCCAAACATTGTTTGAAGCCATCATTTTTTGGCACCGTTGTCAGGGAAGGACTAATATTTTTGGATATTTTTCTTTGCATTTGGCTTTAGGGATTTATTCACTGGAGTATACTTCTCTAAAGGAGAATGAATGAGGAGGATGAGAGATAATTTTGGAGATTTCTACCTAATACTTCTAATCCTAAAGAATTAAGTAAGGAAGAGGATTATGATTTAGCCTCTCACATTTTAAAATATGAACACGAGGTTAAGATTGAATTAGATAACACATATTTATTTGTGTGGATTTCATAAGCCCTCTGTCTAATGTCTCCATCTTCCTAGCTAGGTCACACCACATAAAATTGTTTCTCTAATACCTTTTAATTAACGAATATGCCCAACATATGAATACAATTATGGAGTCCTAATAGTATATAATACATGCATACAATTATGTACATTTTCATAAAACATAATTAACATAAGAATACCCATTATTCAACATAATAATACACATACAAGAGACCTTATATTTTAATTAAACCATGGGGATTCACCTTGTTGACCAATATCTTCACATGGTCATTCATAAAGGGGGTTTCTAAATTGTGAAAAATAAAGTGAATATATTGTAGGTCTTGGGGGGGATGTGGGGTCTTAGAGGGTTTATAGGTATTGGGGGGGTATAAAAAGGGGTATATAGTAAAAATATGGGTTTCGTTTATTAAAAATACGTTTTGGGAGGGAGGGTTCAACAAAAGGATTTTGGGAGGTATTTATCAATATTTGATGAAATTAGGGGTATTCTTTAATATCCCATGAACAAATGCGCTATGTCACATCTTCACAGAGTGAATACCCCATGAATTAAACGACCGATTGGCTACATACCTCAGACGTTCCTCCTAGTCGTAGACTTTACTGTTCATGCACTCACAACAACATGTCACCCTCGAGCTAAGGCTATGACTCCATCAGGTTAAAGGCTTCCTAATCCAAACTAAGGTCTAATAGACAACTCATTAAATCACAGGCCCAAGTGCCAACTCCAAAAACAGTCCCAGGATCATAGCCTCTCATTAACCATAGCCAAGGAAGTGTACCCCTTCTCTGCTCAACAGTCCTTTGACTGTCCCACTTGCCTTTCAGGGATTCAACAACAGGCTGACCAATAAGTCTCAAATATCTATGGCACCTCGAACACATGGTTTCTCAAGGAGTTACAACAACCACGAGCCCAACACACATGGAAACCTATTCCCAATAATTCTCTCACCCAGAGAGAATGCTCCACAGACACGACAACCCATTTCTTTCGCCCAAACCACCAAGGATTTATTGGGTAACAATCAATTTCCACTTCCTCTCCAACAAAGGTATGGATGATGGATTCCAATGATTGAGTGAATGATGGAATGAATGACAGAATTACACTAATCCCAATGTTATATTTTCATGTTCCTAACTTGACACTTGTCACTCTAGGAACTTCCTTTGACTCCATTTGGTGATTCATTCCCAACCTTTAGAAACTTAGGATACAATTATATCACATGACTTAGGACTTAGGAATAAAATTATTTTATTCCTTGGCTTAAGCCCCCTTGAATTTTTTAGGGACCTAAACCCCTAACCTCTCATGTAGGTAGAACAATATATTCCATGTAATAAATGCCAATACTAGTTAATAAGGCCTATTTAATAAATATGAACAAGTCAATGTAAGAAGACCTAATAGAAGCTTTTTCTTCTAGAAAGATCTTCCTCTAGAATGTTCTTTAGAAGACATAATTAGTATAAATAAGAGTACAAGGTATAAGAGGGTCTTGTCTTGAGAATTATTGTAATAGAGCTTTGCTCTGCTTGAAGTTTCCCCCTCGAATAGACAAGTGAACATTGTTTCCTATCATTAAAGATATTATTCTGGGGTTGTGGATCCATCTATTTTGTTGTTTCATTGCTAGTCTCTGTGGTATTTATATTTTCTGTTGTTGAATCCACTGTTATTCATTGCAATATTTCTTCTTATGCTATTATAATAGATTTTCTACCTAACAAGTGGTATTAGAGCACCTTTCTTGGAAGAAATTATGGGTAATTTATTTATTATTTTTTTTTTCTGGGTAGGGACATATTCCAATGTCTTAAAGCTATGGATATATGTCGTTCAATGCATAAATCTATGGCCTAGGAAGCATACATGCAAAAACTACAAGTGGTACTCAAGCGTACATTGTTGGCCACCCTTGTAACCCCTGTTGGTACCCCTTCGAGTGGTAACACATCAGACAACACATATATATGGATTGACCTAGATATCCTAAAGCCCTTCATAGACAAACCGATAAACCACCTAACTACTATATTTCCACCGAAAAAAACACTCGAGAAGATACTCTCTAGTACTTGGGTAGTCGGTTAGTACGGATAAGGGCACGATCTAACATCCTTAGTTGGTGCCCTGAGATATTGGGTCGAGTACTACTATTAGACCCCACATGTATATCAAAGAGCTATAACATAGGGAAAGCCCTTGTCTATAGAAACCCTGAATATCCTAACCCTTGGGATGAAAACAAAAATAGAACAGGAAAGATCTATTGCCGTGCAACTGTACCTCTTGCATTATGGTTGTGAAATTCCTATAGATTTCTTCTTGTTAAGCATTTGGCCATTTCGTTACTACAGTATTATTCAGATCGGAGTATAACTTCGTAGGAGTAAAAAAGAAAAAATAAAAAGTCTGGGTTTTTCTCACTCCATTATTTGAGACCTATCCCATTGGATTCTTCTCTTCTCGCTGATCACAATGGTACCTATCATTTTCAATCCCTTTTTTTTTCTTGTGGACCCGACCCCTTCCCAACACCCTTATTTGACTCCTATCTCATTGCATTCCTCTTTTCACACTGAACACAATCATATATATCTTTTTCACTCTTTTTTCTATGGTCCTACTTCCCCTCTTCCATTCCCCTCCTTCACCCATGGCCAACACTCACAACCAAGAATTCCTTCACCTGCAAAATGAATCTAAAAAACACAAGGTAGACATCCAAGGAATGACCTCTAAAATTGCTTCCAACAATTCCCACTTGGACACCTTTGAGGCAGAAGTTATAGACGAATTGGAAAATGTTAAGGGTGAATTTTCCTCCCTCACCCAGTGGTTGAAACAATCCCTTGGTTCTCCCTCCTTTGAAAAAACTTCCCACTCTAAAGGTGATAACTCTTCCCATAATATGGCCCTTCATTCCAATTCCCTTCCTCATAACCCCCGTCTTCCCTGAGTTGAAGTGAACAAATTTGATGGATCATATCCCATTGGTTGGGCCACTCAGATGGAACATTATTTATCCTTGCATGGAATTACTGATGATCTAGCCAAACTTTGTTATGGTGTCGTCTATTTGGATCTGGAATATTGGAAATTGTGATAATGGCGTAGAAAGACACGCTGGATGTATGTTGCATGGACTTAGATTGTGGCAGAGATATATGACTGCTTTGACACTGACACCCACTATCTTGGCCGTTTGACCAAATTGAAGCAATCTGACACAGTGGAAGACTTTACATCTTCCTTTGAACACTTGGATTTCATAATGGAGGGCATGTTTGATTCCTTCTTCTGGGAATGTTTTATCAATGGCATCAAAGATGAAATTCTAACCTAGGTCCTCATGGCTCTCCCTCACACTTTGTTGGAAGCTACTCAATGTGATAAGGAAGCCCAACAAATTGTATCTTCTTAGACCCACAAACCTTCCTTTTTTCCCCTCACTTGACCTACCAACCCTTCCCCTCCTCCCACTCCCCTTAAGATCTAGAAATTAACCCAAGCTGAAATGGTGGAACACTAACTCAAGGGACTTTGTTATAATTGTGATGACAAAACTTTTCCAGGGAACAAGCGTAACGAGCAAAATTTGTTTATGGCCATCTTTGAGGATGTTTCTGAAAAAGAGCTTGAGACACCTCCCGTGGCAGATTTACCCAAGCCAACTGATATTACTCCACCCTCTGACCAACCAGAAGTAGAACCTATCATTTCATTGAATGCTCTCACTAGATTCTCCAATCCCCAAACCCTCAAGCTCATTGGATACATTAAGAATCAAAGGTCATCATCTTAATTGACAATGGAAACACTCATAATTTTATTAATCGTCATATTTACCAAGAAACCCATTACTATATACATGCAGTCAACAACTTTCAAATCATGATTTCCAATGGAGGTTCCATGAAATGTGGGGGGCATTGTGAAAATGTGCATCTCCAAATTGGGTAGTACAACCTAAAATCTCATATGTTTTCTATTCACATGGGTGGTTGTGATATTGTTCTTGGTGCATAATGGTTACACACTCTTGGTCCCATCCTCATGTATTTTAAGGAATTAACCATGCAATTCCAATGGACAGGACAACAATATAAATTCCAAGGAATCACAACAAGCTCCCTTGAGATCGTCAGTTCCCATCGAATGGAAAATATCCTCAAAAAAGGTCATTCCGACATTATTTCTCAATTCCATTCTATTCAAGAAATTGAGACACATGTGGTGCATCCTCACCTCCAATGTATCATCTCCAAACACCAAGCTATTTTTTCCACTCCCTAGGGACTTCCTTCTTCTTGTGGTGTTCATGATCATTCCATTCCTCTCATCCCCAACAATCTTCCTCCCAATGTTTTCGCTTATTGTCATCCCTTTGTCCAAAAAAATGAAATTGAGAAAATTGTTCAAGAATTGCTAGTTGCAGGTGTTATCCACCCTAGCACCATCCCCTATTCTTCGCCCGTGGTCATGGTACTCAAAAAATAATGTACTTGGCGCATGTGTCCAGAATTTTGCACCCTCAATAAACTCAACATCAAAGATAGATTTCCCATTCCCGTCATTGATGATCTCTTGGATGAATTAAGTGGTTCTCAATATTTTACTAAAATTGATCTCCATTCTGGCTACCACCAAATACATATGCAAGAGGAAGACATTTCTAAGACTTCTTTTCACACTCATGAGGGTCACTATGAATTCTTGGTCATGCCCTTTGGCCTATGTAATGCTCCCTCCACTTTCCAAAGTCTCATGAACCATGTTTTTTTGTCATTTTCTTTGTCATTTTGTCCTAGTTTTCTTTGATGATATTCTCATCTATAGTAAAACTTGGACATACCATCTTACCCATGTGGATCAAGTTCTCATTCTACTCTCTCAACGCTAACTTTTTTTCAAGAAATCTAAATGTGCCTTTGGAACTTCGGAAGTGGAGTACTTGGGTCATATTGTCGACAAGGATGGTGTATGGGTGGATCATAAGAAAATTGAAGCTATGCAGGATTGGTTGCACCCAAAAAATTGTTGGATTACTGAGAGGGGGGGTGAATCAGTAATAACATAATTATAATCCTTTTCTTCAAATGTTATATCAATATAGAATTATTATCCAATAATGAGCAGTAATAAATAAACAATCACATACATACACAATACACCAGTGTTTTACGTGGAAACCCAAATCGGGAGAAAACCACCGATTTTTTTTTCTTATATGTCTTGAAGAATTACATTCATTGGAAGCACCAACTTCCTTTGTTTTCCAGCTGCAACTGGAAGGAGGCTCCAACCCCCTAGTTTCTTAGGCTACAACCTGAGGGAAGCTCCAACTCCCCAAATCTCTAGCTACAACCAGAAGGAGGCTACAACCCCCAATGTTCTCCGGCTACAACCAGAAGGTGGATACAACCACCTGTCCTTGCCCCGTCCTGCCACCCTGAAGTAGAGGTAGAATGATGGAACCACTGTCATACTATCATTGTGATATATACCGCTGTAAACCTGTACCAATAAATTTGAACCATGCATCAACCATGCATCAACCTGTAATGAACCTGTACCATAAACAAGTGCATCAACCATGCACCAACCTGTAATCAACCTGTACCATAAACAAGTGCATCCAACCATGTACCAAGTATGTTCCAATCATGTGTCAACTACTCATCAACTATGAATCATCAATATGTACCAA
>ML804768.1:62837-81377 GCA_009831015.1 Picea engelmannii
ATGACATATGAGGGTCCTCCAACTTCGTAAGGCCATAACTCTCAAACCGTGAGGAGTTATGTGACGTTCTACATACCACCAGAAATGGAATGACATGTACTATCCATATATAATAGTATTATATGAAAATATATCATAACTCACACAGTTACCCATCAAACAAACTTGGGTCCATTACCCAAACCTGGGGTCTCCAAATTCTCATGGCCATAACTCTCTAACCGTGAGGAATTATGTGACGTTCCACATACCACTGGAAATGACATGACAATAAATATCCATATAGGATATTTCCCCTAACAAATTCACTTTTCTTCATCTCATTATTCCACAATTAAGCATGGGTTCTCTTACTCCACAAAGCGTCTTCCCGTGAGGGCTTTCACCATAAGGGGACCACTTTGGAGTTCATCCATATTTACTTCTTATCAACCATGAAAAAACAATAATGAGTCATATTTACATCAAAGACTATTGGTTCCATTACCCAAACCTTTGTGCTACGGGTCTTTCTTCAAGGGTTGACATCAATGACAACCAACCTTAATCAACAAAAATCTCTAGAGCTTGCATGGTTTTCTATATTTAACATGATATTATCGCAATTTTGTTAAGAATTATGGAAAAATTGTAGCCCCTCTTACTGCTCTCCTAAAAAATAATGCTTTCTCTTGGACTCCAAAAACTAATCAATCATTTCAAGCATTGAAAGAAGCTATGTGCACAACTCCTATCTTGGACCTTCCTGACTTCACAAAGACTTTTTTCCTCGAATGTGATGCCTTCGGGAAAGGAATTCGAGCAATACTCATACAAGAGGGTAGGCCCTTGGCCTTCACTTGAAAACAAATCTTAGAGTGACATCTTGGCCAATCAATCTATGAAAAGGAAATGTTGGCTATTCTGAATGTTGTGGATCTCTGACATCCTTATCTATTAGGGCAACGCTTCCCAATTAAAACAGACCATTAGAGCCTCAAATGTTTCCTAGAACATATGATTTCATCTTAGGAGAAACAAAAATGGGTGACTGAGCTATTTGGCTATGATTATGATATCATTTATAAGAAGGGAAAATAAAATGTTGTGCCTGATGCTCTTTCCAGAAAGTACAAAGAAGAAGGATCCCTTTTTCCCTCTCCTTCATTGTACCATATTGGCTCCAAGCTATTCGCTAGGAATGGATACAAGACCTGAAAACTTCTCGAATGATCCAAAAATTACAAGAAATTCTCCAGTTTCTCCAACGTACTCTTGGCACAATGAAGAGTTTCACTACAAAGTCCATATATATTTAAGCCACTAGTCACAACTTAAATCCACGGTGCTTTCTAAGCTTCATGCTTCACCCACAAAAGGGAATTCCGGGTTTACCAAAACCTATGAACGAGTTAAACGTTCTTTTCTCTGGGATGGTATGAAACAAGACATCCACACCTTTGTGGCTTAATGTGATGTCTATCAACACAATAAGGGGGAAACTTTCAAAGCTCTGGGCACACTATAACTGCTTCTAATTAAACTAGCTATTTGGAGGCACATTTCTATGGATTTCATTGTGGGCTTACCTAAATCCGACAATAAGTTAGTCACCATGGTGGTAGTTGATTGCCTTTCCAAATATGCTCAATTTTGTGCTCTTCAACACCTATTCATAGCGCACACAGTGGCTCATATTTTCAAGCTTCATGGCATGCGTCATTCTATTGTATCTGACATAGATCTCACTTTCACCAACAATTTTTGGCAAGAACTATTTAGGTTCCAGGGCATATTATTACATCTTAGTACTACTTATCACCCATAAATTGATGGCCAAAATGAAGTGTTCAACAAGTGTTTGGAAGCATATTTGAGTTGTTTTGCATCTGACTGGAAACATCAATGGGCTCAGTGGTTACCCCTAGCTGAATGGTGGTATAACACATCTTACCATACTGCTACCCACATGAATCCTTTTGAAGCAATATATAGAGATATCCCCCATCAATTCTTTCCTACATACTGAGGGTCTCGAAGGTTCAGGAGGTTGAAAAAACTCTTACAATTCGTGTTTCCATTCTCCATGCTCTCAAAGACAATTTTGCATGGCTCATAATCGTATGAAACAACAAGCAAATCAAGGACATTGATAATTCCAATTTTCTACAGGAGATCAAGTGTTTCTTCGTCTACACCCTTACAAGAATACTTTACTCAAAGATGAACACTGTCAGAAGCTTGCTCCCAAATTTTATGGTCCTTATACAATTCTCAAGAACGTGGGGCTAGTGGCCTATCGATTATCTATGCATAGTGATTCTAAGATCCATCTCATTTTTCATGTGTCATGCTTAAAGAAGGTGATTGGAACTAAGTGCCAAACTCAAACCAATATTCCGGAGTTGGATGCTGAAGGTTCCATATGGTTGTATCCAAAGGAAGTCTTGGACCAATGCGAACGCCATCTCCGTCAGCACACCATCAAGGAGGTGTTAGTGCAGTGGAAAGATACAACTCTAGAAGATGCCACCTGGGAGCCGACCACTATTCTCTAGGACTTTCCTCATCTCAAGCCTTGAGGAAAATACTCTTCTTCAAGGGGGAGGGCATGTTAGGGACCTAAACCCATAACCTCTCATGTAGGTAGAATACTATATTCCATTGTAATAAATGTCGATACTAGTTAATAAGGCCTATTTAATAAATATGAACAAGTCGATGTAACAATACCTAATAGAAGCTTCCACTTCTAGAAAGATCTTCCTATAGAATGTTCTTTAAAAGATAATATTAGTATAAATAAGAGTAGAAGGTATGAGAGGGTCTTGTCTTAAGAATTATTGTAATAGAGCTCTGCTCTACTAGAGGTTTCCCCCTCGAAGAAGCAAGTGAACATTGTTTCCTACTAGTAAAGGTATTAGTTTGGTGTTGTGGATCCATCTATTTTTCTGTTCCGTTGTTATTCTCTGCAACATTTCTATTTTCTATTGTTGAATCCACTGTTATTCACTGCAATAATTCTTCTTGTGCTATTATAATAGATCTGGTACCTAACAAACTTAGCCCCTTTTATGAATCCCTTAGCCCCCTTTCCCTATCATGGAGTCTTACCCCCCCATACTCTTCCATATGACTTGGTCTTCAACAATGATGTATTTTATTAATATAATTGAGCATGATTAAATACTAAATTTGTTAGGAGCACTGGCATTTCAACTCATAGGATCCCTAGCCTAAATCACACAGGCACTCTGGCCTCAAAACACATATATAAAGGCACTCTGTCCCAAAACATCTTGGATCACTATCCTATAAAGTATATGTATATTTACAATTGGGGTTCATCCTAGGGGTATTACACTCTAGAGTAAAATTTGAATCCACTAGTTGGGAACTTGAGACTTTGTTCAATATGGGAGATATATATGAGAGACATGAGGAAGGAATAAGTATTCCAGGGAATGAAACAAATAATGAATAAGAGAAATATCCTTTTCCTATTAGGAAATCTGATGAAGACACTAAAGTGAAAAACATAAACCCCTCAATTCTTCCATTATTTTATGGGCTACCTACATAAGAACCATATACTTTCTTGTTTGAATTTGAAGTTTTGTGTCAAACACATGAGTACAAAAATGATGCTCAGAATTTAAGATTGTTTCCCTCATATGGTTCATGGGGCCGCAAGGAGGAAGCATTTGTACTTGGAAAGAGGTGAATAATTTTTTCTTAGAAAAGTACAGGGATTATTGTAAAGCACGAGAAACAAGAGATAAAATTCTTCATTTGATACAAAGGGTTGATGAAACATTGGAGGACTACATTGAGAGGTTTTCATTTAGTTATAAATGGGGCACACATTGTAATCTTGATGATGAATCACTCAAATAGGTGTTGCTTAGAGGAGTAAGGGAAAATTTGAAGGAAAAATTTGATTTTATTGCTGCAAGGGATATTTATCAGTTCACCTATGCTGAAATAAAGGAGATGTTTAAAAATTACTCAAGAGAAACCATGAGGAATGGTAGAGGGTTAAAAACTATTTTACCTTCAACATCAAAGATACAACTAGAATTACTAAAGCTGAAATTGGGAATCTAATAGAGGATATGAAGACAAATATTCTAAATTCTTTATCCATGCAATTGGATACTCTGCAAACAAAAAATAAACAAGAGGAAAATGATAAATCCTTAACACTTTTCTATCCTAGGTGCACTAAGAAACATCCAAAAATGAGTGTCCACTTGCTGTAATAAAAGTTTGCAATGTCTATTCTGAAAATCATGATACTAGCAACTGCCCACAGTTGCCAGGTTCAAAGGCAATATATCAAAATACTGAACAAAATGCTGAACAAGTCTACTTTATTAATCAGTGATGGTTTGGAGAGCCAAGACCACAACTTTTGTTAGGTCAACATGAACAATACTCGATTCCACCATGGTATACTCAATATCCTCCACATAATAATCAACCATTTTTTCACCATTCCAACATAGTCAACAATCCTTTCCACAATTTCAAACTCATCAACAACCATGGAAACAACCTTTCTCTTATCCAATGAATTATGGTCAAACCTTATGCAATTCAAGGGAACACATGACCAAATCAACAACAAACTTTCCAAGCATATACTAATTGGCTTGCACAACAACAACAAAAAATGTTGCCTCCTCCAATACAATCCATAGTCCAACACAAGAAAGACCATTGCGATTTCCTGCCCAACCTAATCCAAATCCTAATAACAGAGGAGGAAATCCAACCAAACACAAGAAAATCCACAACAATCAAACCAATCCAATCAATCCAGCCCACCAATACAACCAGGTTAGCCAATTTATTATAATTAAGTGAGATATTTTCTAGCCTATACAGTCTTTGCGCTTGACTGTCAAGTCACTCATCTTCGGCCAGGAAAAGTGTTAGAAGATACTAGACCCCTTAAGGTAGAAGACATTAGTGAGGAACAAAAAGTGGTTGAGAAGGTCAGAGAACAATTGCAACCAATCTCCTCCACTCCTATTGAATATGATGTCCAAGATTATTTAGATAACAAGGATAACACTATACCTTTTCTAGAGATATTAAATAAACCTAAAATTCAACCACAACCAACGCTTGATATTATGGGAGAAATGGAAATTTTGTTTTAAAATCCCTTTGATTCAAGCCATAAAATACATTCTCATTTATAGTAAGGTAATTAGATATCCATGTGTCAGGAAATCAAGAAGGAAGAAACAAGATCCCCCTACTATTCAAGTAGTAGGAAAAATTGTTAATCCAAAGTACAATGATCTAGGTAATCCCGTAGTCCAAGTTTATATTGGAAAAACTCCAATTCCAAATACTATAATTGATTTCGGCGTAGCCATTAATATAATGCATGTAGAATTTATGGAGAACTCAAATCTTCAAAATCTAATGCGTTAAACACCAATAGTTTTGCAAATGAATGATAGGTTAACGATTAAACTAGAAGGGATATCGGAAGATATTCTAGTGACAACTGATTCATGGGAGTACCCAACATATTTTATAATACTGCATCCCAAAACAAGAATGAGGGGGTTATCTATTAATATCGAGGCATCCATGGTTAGCATCTATCGATGCTTACATAGAATGCCACTAAGAAAAAATGACAATTTCAAAAGGATAATATGTTAAGAGACTAAAATTGTGTCCCCCAACAAATTCAGTGTTGGAAATAGAAGAAACTTTGTGGATTCCATCTGATGATGGGAGTTATTATTATGATGAAAAATGTAACACCAATTCTTACAAATGAAAGATCACTAACACCAAAAGAACCATCTGATGAAATGATGATATCAAACTTTATGCATAATGCTTATTCAACAACTGTTGGCAGTAAGGAATGTGACCATATAAAATAAGAAGGATCAAGCTTTGTTAGTAATATGGAAATTGATGATTCTAATGAGTCACTTTCAAATCTTGGTGATGATGATGCTCCTCAATACCTGGAAGAATATTTTTTAGAGGAATTTGTTAGCAATCGGGTTAAAACCATTGATAGTTTTCTAGGATAATCTATAAATTTAAACAGTTGGCTACAAAAAAAACAACAACAAAAAATGCAGAAATTGGTACATAAATATTTTGTAGCCTTTGCTTGGGATTACAAAGACATGCATGGTATTGATCCATCCATTTGTATGCACCGCATTTACATTCAAGATGGAATGAAACATGTTTTTCAGCCACAATGTAGAATGAACCTTGTCCTAAAAGATACCATAAAAGATGAGCTACAAAAACTCTTGACAACTGGGTTCATTTATCCAATTTTTGATAGTGAGTGGGTTTCTCTGCTTGTGTTAGTTATTAATAAAGGGGGAAAGTGGCATGTTTGTGTTGACTATAGGGAACTCAAAAAATCCAATGGAAAATGTCATTTCCCTTTACCATTCATCGACCAAGTTTTGGATTCCTTATCTGAAAAAAAAAATATTTTTCCTTCCTAGATGGTTTTAACAGGTATAACCAAATTCAGATAGCACCCAAATACCAAGACAAAACAAAATTCACATGTCCCTAGGGAACCTTTTCTTATAAAGTTCTTCCCTTTGGGTTTTGCAATACACCAACCACTTTTCAAAGAGTTGTTTTAAATATTTTTTTCTGATTTAATACCTGATTATGTGGAAATTTTTATGGATGACTTCACTACTTTTGGAAATCAATTTGATGAAGCATTAGATAGATTAGAAAAATTTCTTCAACTATGTGTAGAAAATCATGTATCATTGAATAATCAAAAGTGTTTTTTGATGATTATGGAAGAAATTGTGTTAGGACATCATATTTATGCTTAGGGAATTCAAGTAGATCTTGCAAAAATTGTTGTTATTAAAAATATACCAGTACCAACAAAACATCATGAGGTAAGAAGTTTTCTTGGCCATAGTAGATATTTTAGAAGATTTATTCAAAATTTTAGTAAACTGGGCTCTCCATTGTTTGTTCTTCTCACTAAGGATGCAAAATGTGTCTAGACAAAATCTTGTCAATGGGCCTTTGAGGATTGAAAACATAAATTAATCACAATCCAATGTTATGAGAGGACCTAATTGGAAATTATTGTTCCATATTTATACTGATTCTTATGATAAACGTTTGGGTGTTGTGTTAGGGAAAACATAAACTTTGACTATGCACACAATCTATTATATCAACAAGAATCCGGCAAAAGATGAGCATAATTACACTATGATAGAAAATGAGTTTTTAGCAGTTGTTTATGCAATTAACAAGTTTCGCCATTACATCACTAGGTATCCTACATTTGTGCATATAGATTGTTCAACACTTAAATACTTAATGAATAAACCAATAGTGAATGGTAGGATAATTCGTTGGTTATTACTTCTTCAAGAATTTGACATAACTATACTTGATAAGCCTTGTTGAGAAAATGTGGTTGCATATTTTTTTATCACAAGTTCTAGGTGGTCGAGAGGATGAACCAATGGATGATTCTTTTCCTGATGAACACCTGTTTTTTGTGTCTGTGATTACACCATGGTTTGCAAACATTATAAATTACTGTAAATTCTAACCTTGTACAATATCTACTGCAAACAGATATTTAGAAAAGAACAGAAAAGACACAATGGAAAATACAAACATTACATAAAGATTTTTCCCCTGGAAACCCAAACCGGGAAAACTAGCATATTCTATATTCATTAATCATGTTACAATGTTTACAATACAAAATACATATAGGAGCTAGAGGCATCCAAAACCCTAACCCAATGACCTGGATTAGTCCAAAACCCTAATTCCTTAAACGTAAATAGAAAAACCATCGACAAAAACCATGTACCAAAAAACCACCTAAATACATGACACGTTTCTCGAGGCAATTTTTTTTCAGGGGCGCTACCCCCAAACCCCTGCGCAGGGGGATCCGCTCCCCTGTACCCCCCGATGGGGGGCCTAGTGGTGCCCCCTCTAACCCCCCTGCGCGCCCAACGCATACGCTCAAACACTACTACTTGTGCAAAGAATATAACACATACCCAACAATTACTTGGTGTCTCGAAGATTACCCCAACATTTCTCCTATCGTGAACATTGTACCTTGGTAAGAAAAAGTGGACCTTTTACATGGATACAATGTTATTTACTCAAGTTGGGACCTAATTATATCCTACAAAGATGTGTTAGGGATGATGAAGTATATGCGATATTAAACTAGACTTGCCATGATGAATCATGCGGGGGGCATTTTGCTGCAACGAGAATAGGAAAAAATATTCTCTCCATTGGATATTATTGGCCAAAACTTCAAAAGGATGCAAGGCCTATGCTAGATTTTTTGATGGCTGTTAAAGAATGGGACAACCTACCAAATCTACAGAAATTCCATTACAGCCACATGTTTCTCTTGAACCCTTTGAAAAGTGGGGTATTGATTTTGTGGGCCCTATCAATCCACCATCTAATCAGTTCAAGTACATACTAGTGTGTAAATATTATCTTACCAAGTGGGTGGAAGTTCATCCCCTTAAAATTATTCAAGAGAAGAGATTTTCTGAATTTCTTTACGACAACATCTTCGCCAGATTTGGCTTTCCATGACAAATCGTATCAGATAGAGGAGCCCAGTTCACTTCGAAGTTGATTGTACATCTTATGGAATTATATAAAACCAAACATAGGAAGACAACAAATTATCATCCCCAAGAAAATGGGAAGGTGGAAGTGACTAATAGAGAAATGGAAAATATTTTAACTAAGACGGTTCAATTCCACCATAGAGATTGGGCAAATAAACTTTCCGAAGATGTTTGGGCTTGTCACACAACTTGGAAAACATCAAAAAGATTACACCATATGAATTAGTCAATGGAAAACAGTTCTTTTTCCAACAAAATTTGAAATAAAGACTCTTGGCACAACAATTGAATTAGGAATTGATATATCTGCTGCATATAAAGAACAAATTGCACAACTTAACATGTTGGATGCATTTCATAAAGAAGCTCTACAATATATAGAAACTCTGCAGAAACAATGCAAATGATGGCATGACCATTTCATCAAGGATAAGAAATATCAAACAAAATATTGGGCATTATTAGTTGATTCCATATTTCATTATTTTAAAGGAAAAATAAAAACACGATGGCTTGGTCCATATGAAGTTGACACTGTCTTCGATAGTGGCACAATACAATTAAGAACAATTGATACAAAAAGACTTCCATTATTGGTAAATGGTCATCGATTGAAGTTATACAAGAAACCAAAGTCCAAAGGGGAGTTCACTTCCAGTCTACAACAACAACACTCTGTCGATTGAAGTTATACAAGAACCATCTGATGAAAGGATGATATCAAACTTTATGCATAATGTTTATTCAACAACTGTTGGCAGTAAGGAATGTGACCATCATGCTCTGTTAGCAATACAGAAATTGATGATTCTAATGAGCCACTTTCAAATCTTGGTGATGATGATGCTCCTCAATACCTGGAAGAATATTTTTTAGCGGAATCTGTTAGCAATTGGGTTAAAACCATTGATAGTTTTCTAGGATAATCTATAAATTTAAACAGTTGGCTACAAACAAAACAACAACAAAAATTGCAGAAATTGGTACATAAATATTTTGTAGCCTTTGCTTGGGATTACAAAGACATGCATGGTATTGATCCATCCATTTGTATGCACCACATTTACATTCAATATGGAATGAATCATGTTTTTCAGCCACAATGTAGAATGAACCTTGTCCTAAAAGATACCATAAAAGATGAGCTACAAAAACTCTTGACAACTGGGTTCATTTATCCAATTTCTGATAGTGAGTGGGTTTCTCTACTTGTGTTAGTTCTTAATAAAGGGGGAAAGTGGCATGTTTGTGTTGACTATAGGGAACTCAAAAAATCCAATGGAAAATGTCATTTCCCTTTACCATTCATCGACCAAGTTTTGGATTCCTTATCTGAAAAAAACATATTTTTCCTTCCTAGATGGTTTTAACAGGTATAACCAAATTCAGATAGCACCCAAATACCAAGACAAAACAAAATTCACATGTCCCTAGGGAACCTTTTCTTATAAAGTTCTTCCCTTTGGGTTTTGCAATACACCAACCACTTTTCAAAGAGTTGTTTTAAATATTTTTTTYTGATTTAATACCTGATTRTGTGGAAATTTTTATGGATGACTTCACTACTTTTGGAAATCAATTTGATGAAGCATTAGATAGATTAGAAAAATTTCTTCAACTATGTGTAGAAAATCATGTATCATTGAATAATCAAAAGTGTTTTTTGATGATTATGGAAGAAATTGTGTTAGGACATCATATTTATGCTTAGGGAATTCAAGTAGATCATGCAAAAATTGTTGTTATTAAAAATATACCAGTACCAACAAAACATCGCGAGGTAAGAAGTTTTCTTGGCCATGGTAGATATTTTAGAAGATTTATTCAAAATTTTAGTAAACCGACCTCTCCATTGTTTGTTCTACTCACTAAGAATGCAAAATGTGTCTAGACAAAATCTTGTCAATGGGCCTTTGAGGATTGAAAACATAAATTAATCACAACCCCATGTTATGAGAGGACCTAATTGGAAATTATTGTTCCATATTTATACTGATTCTTATGATAAACGTTTGGGTGTTGTGTTAGGGAAAACATAAACTTTGACTATGCACACAATCTATTGTATCAACAAGAATCTGGCAAAAGATGAGTAGAATTACACTATGAAAGAAAAGGAGTTTTTAGCAGTTGTTTATGCAATTAACAAGTTTCGCCATTACATCACTAGGTATCCTACATTTGTGCATATAGATTGTTCAACAATTAAATACTTAATGAATAAACCAATAGTGAATGGTAGGATAATTCGTTGGTTGTTACTTCTTCAAGAATTTGACATAACTATACTTGATAAGCCTTGTCGAGAAAATGTGGTTGCATATTTTTTTATCACAAGTTCTAGGTGGTTGAGAGGATGAACCAATGGATGATTCTTTTCCTGATGAACACCAATTTTTTGTGTTTGTGATTACACCATGGTTTTCAAACATTGTAAATTACTGTAAATTCTAACCTTGTACAATATCTACTGCAAACAGATATTCAGAAAAGAACAGAAAAGATACAATGGAAAATACAAACATTACACAAAGATTTTTCCCCTGGAAACCCAAATCGGGAAAACCAACATATTCTATATTCATTCATCATGTTACAATGTTTACAATACAAAATACATATAGGAGCCAGCGACATCCAAAACCCTATCCCAATGACCTGGATTAGTCCAAAATCCTAATTCCTTAACCATAAATAGAAAAACCATCAATAAAAACCATATACCAAAAAACCACCTAAATACATGACACGTTTCTCGAGGCAATTTTTTTTTCGGGGGCGCTACCCCTAAACCCCTGCGTGGGGGGATCCGCTCCCCTGTACCCCCCGATGGGGGGCCTAGTGGTGCCCCCTCTAACCCCCCTGCGTGCCTAGCGCATACGCTCAAACACTACTACTCGTGCAAAGAATATAACACATACCCAACAATTACTCGGTGTCTCGAAGATTACCCCAACATTTCTCCTATTGTGAACATTGTACCTTGGTAAGAAAAAGTGGACCTTTTACATGGATAAAATGTTATTTACTCAAGTTGGGACCTAATTATATCCTACAAAGGTGTGTTAGGGAAGATGAAGTATATGCGATATTGAACTAGACTTGCCATGATGAATCATGCGGGGGGCATTTTGCTGCAATGAGAATAGGCAAAAATATTCTCTCCACTGGATATTATCGGCCAACACTTCAAAAGGATGCAAGGCCTATGCTAGATTTTTTGATGGCTGTTAAAGAATGGGACAACCTACCAAATCTACAGAAATTCCATTACAACCACATGTTTCTCTTGAACCATTTGAAAAGTGGGGTATTGATTTTGTGGGCCCTATCAATCCACCATCTAATCAGTTCAAGTACATACTAGTGTGTAAAGATTATCTTACCAAGTGGGTGGAAGTTCATCCCCTTAAAATTATTCAAGATAAGAGATTTTCTGAATTTCTTTACGACAACATCTTCGCCAGATTTGGCTTTCCATGACAAATCGTATCAGATAGAGGAGCCCAGTTCACTTCGAAGTTGATTGTACATCTTATGGAATGATATAAAACCAAACATAGGAAGACACCAAATTATCATCCCTAATAAAATGGGAAGGTGGAAGTGACTAATAGAGAAATGGAAAATATTTTAACTAAGACGGTTCAATTCCACCATAGAGATTGGGCAAATAAACTTTCTGAAGATGTTTGGGCTTATCACACAACTTGGAAAACATCAACAAGATTACACCATATGAATTAGTCTATGGAAAACAATGCTTTTTCCAACAAAATTTGAAATAAAGACTCTTGGCACAACAATTGAATTAGGAATTGATATATCCACTGCATAGAAAGAACAAATTGCACAACTTAACATGTTGGGTGCATTTCATAAAGAAGCTCTACAATATATAGAAACTCTGCAGAAACAATGCAAATGATGGCATGGCCATTTCATCAAGGATAAGAAATATCAAACAAGATATTGGGCATTATTAGTTGATTCCACATTTCATGATTTTAAAGGAAAAATAACAACACGATGGCTTGGTCCATATGAAGTTGACACTGTCTTCGATAGTGGCACAATACAATTAAGAATAATTGATACAAAAAGACTTCCATTATTGGTAAATGGTCATTGATTGAAGTTATACAAGAAACCAAAGTCCAAAGGGGAGTTCACTTCCAGTCTACAACAACAACACTCTCTGATTGTAGTCGAGGGACTTCAAACTCTTGACTTCACCTAGTTCTAGTATTGTAGAAAATAATTACGAACAAACAAAAAAAACCCTGTTATGAAAACCAACAATGACATTACAAGCCATGAGAAACTTTGAAAACCACAATGGGAGGAGTTTTTCATGGAAATAACTGGATAAAATCTTGTGATGAAAACCATAAATGGTGTTGCAGGGCACATAGAGACTTGAAAACCAGTGATGGAGGGTCCCTTTATGGAATTAAAAAAAATGAAACAATTTTGCTGCACAGATTCTTTGCAGCTGACTTTCATGCATAATTTCTTAGTAGCATATTTTGCTCTATTCACATTTTATTCCTACTGCTAACTTTTTCTACATCACACGTACTATTTTATTTCTTACCACAACAACGACCACTTTTCTCAGCAAAAAATGGACTACCTACTCGGCCTTTGCATATTCAACAATGCCACGTGTGGCAACCTCATTACCTCAATGTTGCTCTAGATTTTCTACACAACATCGATGACTTTCTTTCACTGCTGAATCAGTCTCTACATGTGTGCACCTCACACAACGGTTAGGTATTCCCATTATTTTTCTTTTAAGTTTCTTTATTTCTTATTTAAATTCACCATGTTTCATGGATATTGTTTTTCCAGTTGCTAAGACAACCACTGCCTCCTTTGGGGTGAGGTTAATTTGACAAGAAAATTAGTTTTCATCCACTGCAAATATTTGTGACGTGACAAACATATCGCGACATATCAACCATACCACTATATTCCATGTGGCAATTAATACCATACGTTTTTCCGTATCTCCATGTCATCCACCATAACTTGAGGTTAATTCTTATTTATTACCCCCACTATTCTATAAGACACATGTCATTACCACTCCTTGCCATCATTTTTCCATGAATGCTAATTAGTTATCGATTTTATGGGTGAGTTGATAGGATAGTTAATTTGGTATATTTCATTGTACGTTGTTTCCATTTTCCTGCCAGTGTTGTAGTAACACATTATGAGAAATCTGTAGTAGTTATTTTTTTTTAATTGAGAAATAATAATATTGCACGAAACATAATTCCACAAAACATATTTCTCTACATAATGCTTACTCTATAGCATATCATTCTGGTGAATTGAAGTTTTTTGAGATAATACAAAACAATAATACACCATTGGCAGAGCATTTTTCTCAGAATTTTCAGAGATGGAGTGAAAAAATATCGTATTTGGAATTCTCTATGACAAAGGAATTGATCTCACAAGCTATAGGTTTGGAAGCAGATAGAAGGTGCTTGTATAAGGAGAGAGTGAATTCATCCAGGTCCAGAGGTGTCTTTTTGGAACAAGATGAAGTGGTGGAAGACATAGGGAAAGGGGTGAAGAGATTGTCTCTACTAAATCCATGGGGTGAAGTACTCCATCACATTATCAAGTACATTATCTGCAAGGGACATTATTTCCTTTGCATGGCATGTCACTTTTGTTTCCTGGCCCATTTGCGGAATAACACGAAAATAAATTTACCATATTCTTCTTGAAGTCCCTGGAAGTCATGGAAAAATAGTTCCAAAAGGGAAAATGAGACCAGTTGGAACATCATGGTCTCATATATCTCATTACTAAGTGTGCATTTCTTCAACAATGTCCTTGGGAAGATTGGGAGAAATTTGTGGAACAACGCGTCAACCCTGCTGAAGAAGATGTTGAAATGACACCAAAATAGTCGACTCAACAATAGAGAGAACAATTGACTCAACAACAGAGAGAAAAATCGACTCAACAACAACAAGAGAAACATAGACAAATGTTGAAAAGAATATGATTGGTTGACTAACTTGGAAGCAGATCCCATCGCATTTAAGGAGATTCATCATCTAGGTAGATTGATGAATAATTAATAGAAGTTGCATAAGCATTATTCAAAATTGAAAAGGAAGACACAACTTTCTAGGTAAAACTTGAACCCACTCCTACTCCTATTCCCCTTGATGTACTATTGGAAATTGAAAAATTGAAAGAACAACTTAAAGGATTAACTGTAGAGAAATATGAAATTGAACAATTAAGGGAGAAAGTAAAGGGGTTGACTTTGGAAAAGAATACCTGGAAACATTTGGTTGACACCCATAAAGATAACTATATTCATTTTGAAAAAATAGAAAAGAGTTGTGATCAAATGAAAGAAGAAACAACATAGAAACACAATGTTATTAATGAAAACGATGAAGAAATGGAAAATTTAAAACAATGAATAATGAAAATTGGTGAGTTAGTATTAGAGGCCTTGCCATGCAGGTCAACTTCACCAGTTTATGGCTTGTATTTGAAAGAACAATGGTTGAGGTTTCAGATATAAGGAATTTTCTCCAACAAGCCTGTTGATTTAAAAATTAATGGAAGGAATTTTTGTAACATGTATTTCTCTAGTCCATAGGAAAGAAGAAATTTACTTTGTGAATTTTATTTCCATAGATATTTGATGTCTGACAACACCATGTGGAGCCCAAATCATTTCATTAGGGATGTGAATTTGAGAGCATTTCTATCTATTTTTCAAAATGAATTGAAAAGGGCTCATGAGAAGGAGTTGTACAAAGGAGAGGAATCCACTGTTCCATTATGGATTAGGCCAGAAGCAACTTATATACCAAATATTTTAAAAATTCATAATAAAATAATGGCAGACCCCAGAATTAGAGCAGTTATGACTAGAGTACAAAGTGAAGTAATAAGTGAGTTCATCGACTTCTACAACAATCCAGAACAGTCAATGATTACAACCTGTAGAGGAAGGTGGATTGATTTGAGTGATACACTGAACATGAAAGAGCCACACCCTTTACCAAATCTTCGCACATCCTTATATTGTAGCAGGATGTATGTTAATTCTGTCAGATAATTTGGCCTTCAACGTATAGTCCTTCGATTTAAATTTCCCATGATATTTCACCCAACACCATATTACATAGAGGATGATGCCGTCAATAAAGAGCAAGAAAGAAAAATATGGAAGATTATAGAAATTTTGGGAGGATTCCATACCAAAGTAACTACTACACAATTACTTCCCTATGATTTTAGGGAGACCTATTCCACGCAACATGTTCAAGCGATATCCGTGGATTTAGATTAGTTGCACAGGGGAAGTGAAAACGACTAAGCTAGGGAGTATGATGAGTGTGGTAATTGTCCTTTTTCTTTCCCTTCAACTACTTCATTATCCTTCCTAATTGAGAAAACTAGACCATTTCTTACCCATTACCCACCTTTTCTACTTCATTTGCCTTCCTGAATAACATGGATATTTAGGTTGAATTTTTGTATTAAATAAATGATTTTTATTAGGAAAGGAATGTGGATACATGATTTATGTTTTCATGATGCTAACTTGCCTAATTACAAGATTTAAGAAACAAATTGTGTATTCTTGGTTATTTGATTAGGAGCTGCAAAATTTCTCATTATCTGAAGTTCATAAGATCAAATATTCTAAATGCTATGTTTTCTTTAGCATGAATACCAATTGTTAGAGATACGCAGTGCTGAAGAGTTTCTCATCAACATAAGGATATTTCCAAGAGAGCGTGGTCTATATCGAGCTACTAACAAAGCATTAGACAAAATATAGGAATTCATGTGGAGTATATTGAGCACTACCCCCAAGGGTACAATACTTATGTATTCGATTTTTGAAAGACACGAATCTATTTTTGGGAACATGGTTTTCTTTTAAAACACATAAATAAAATGATTTTTCAGTCAATTCTTGGAAAGAGGGAAACCGCTCAAGAACCCTTGATAGTTTTGTATAAAGCAACAAGGGTAAGAACCTACCAGGGTTCGAAATTTTGATTATCAATATATCATTCTTGGTTACACATTGTCTCTTTGATAAAACTTGTTCTTGCTGTGATTAGTTGGTTTAACCTAGGAATCAACCAACATACTATAGAGAAAGGGCCATTCTATAGCCGTGGTGATCCTATTTCTTTTGCAACCTAGTTAGCATTAATTTCATTGCTTGATTAGTGGAGTTTTTCTTTCTGTTAGTTAATTTCTGTTTTGCAATCTAATTCTGTAAAAGAGATTTATTTTGGATTGAAATTACTTTCATGCACAAGTAGTTTAAGATTCTTCTTTTTGTTTTTTAGTTTCCTTATTATACTGCCTCCGCCAGTATATAAAGCGATGGATCGCCTTTGATCATGTATTAATTTACTTTGATTTAAAACATATTTCTTAAAAACTTAAAGTTAAACATAAGAAACATAATTTTTTATTTTTTGATATATGAAATTTTGTAGTTTTTTAATTTTTCATTGGTTAATAATTTTGAAGTGTTATTGGAACTTTCACGTGGTTCGAGATTTCAAATGAATTGATTAGACGCTTCAAAGCAGTCCATGGCCATTAAATAAATGTTTATAAGCTAATTATTTGTCATGGGTGTGTATTTTCAAAGGTGCCCACCACCAAGCAGACTTGACAAGTACGCACTTGGAAAATAGATTTTCTGACGTCCAGTAACTGGCAGCCTTGGACAAGTACAAGCTTTCGGTTTCCGGTAGCTTTGACTCGTAGGCATCAAGAAAATTTATTTTCTACATACAAAAATTTGGACCTGTGAAGAATAACAGAATTCCGGTTATAAAATCTTAGGAGGCAGTATTATGCAGCTTTGCTGCTCTTGTTACAATAAGATTAAAACTATGAACCGGTTATGTGTACCTAATTTGCAGCAACGTAATTGGTTGAATTGGGGATCAACAATGTTATTACATTTTCTTATTTCCGGCAACTGAATTTTCCACTTTGCTGTAATTATTCTCTGCAATTTATATTTCTAATCTGTGATATATTTTTCCTGTAGCATAAATTTATGGTTTGCTGCATTGAATTTTCCTTTGCTGCATAAATTTTTTGGTTCTAGTGTCCATGGACTACTACATGTACAAGGATTTTGAAAGTGAATAATTTAAGGTTTAATTTCCCTTCCCATACATGTGGTCTTAACCTATGACTATTTTTCCCAATCGTCGATTGCGAGTTGGTATCCGTAGTGGCCATTCCTAGGACATCTTCAGAGGTGACTATGAGTTCTTTCACCTTAGGTGAAAGTTGCGAGTAGGTTACCATAACTGTATCTTACACCTTTTCTCCCTAATATTTTAGGACTTGGCATCCCTGTTACACATCAAAATTCCACACTTAAGTACCTCATCCTAAGTGTCGCAAGTGTCGTAAAAATATCATATGCACCTTGCTAAGTGTTGCATACACTTTGAAACCATTGTTCAAGGATAAATTCGTGAGTGCGGACACAGACCAATCTCCACAGATCCACCTGGATCTGGAACAAACCGTGACAGAATACTACTCTTTCCCTAGTTCTAAAGTATTGAATGGACAAGAGAAGAAGGATGATGTACTTACTTGTGAAAGCTCTCCTTATCTCTGTTGATCCTCGCTCTGCTACGATGCTCTTGCGTCGTCCAATCACAACAACACAAACCAATCACAACAAAAGCATTAATATATTCAAACTCTAGACTATACATGTGATCAAGGAATCATGTAATAAGATGATATCATCATTATGGGAAAGGGACATATTCATGTATTATATTAACTGTGAAAGAGAGATTACAACCATTGCCTTGATGTCGTAAGGTCCCTTCCAACT
>ML804768.1:107984-131793 GCA_009831015.1 Picea engelmannii
ATCAGTTATATATATAAGATTAAAATTTTCCTGTTCTTTTCTGAATCTTTCTAAATTATTATTTAATGTGTTGTTGATAGCTTAACAAGCATAGATATACAATATTTTATCAATCACATAGAATACACAAAGACATTGATTTTCATGAGGAAACCCATAAAGAGAGAAAACCTCTTCTTCTTAGGATGTCAATCAAGCTCGAAATTTCATATACACCACAATCTTTGAGCACCAACTCAAATATGAGGCTACAACCTCTAAGAGCAAGCTACAACTTGCAAAGAGCACCAACTCTCAGATTTCTCTAACAACAACTAGATGGAAGCACTAGCTCCCAGGTTTCTCTAGCACCAACTAGATGGAAGCACCAAATCCCATAATATCTTCTAGCATCAACTAGAATTTATAGGACTACAATACTCCCTAGCACCGCCCTACCACCCTTATTGAATCTTACAAAATTTACTTACTTGATCTGTCTCTGATCTGATCTGTTACAGCTCGATGTCTCCTCTGCCTTATTCAACTTTTATGCTCTATTCCACTTCTGCATATTTCTACTTCTATGCTCTGCGACTCCACTGCACTATTCTTCATCTATGCTCCACTCTTTCTCCTCTTACGCACCACTGTATCTTTGCTCAAATTTTCTTCTGCATTTTATGCTCTGTGCTCCATCTGCATTCTATGCACTGTGCCTGTTCTGTGCTCTTTAGAAACTGCACACGCACCTTCTACCCACATAAATAGCTAAAAAATAAAACCCTAAATGTTCTCTATTCTGCGTATTTTTATCATGCCAAGTCCTCTGCTAGATAATACTCACAACTCTTCGTCTTCTCTGGTGGTTATCCTGAGTCTGTTCATCATCAGTGGCCATTATCCTGAGATTATTTTTGGCTTCTCTGACAGTGCGACCCTTCGACTTCTCTGGTGGTTATCCTGAGTCTCTTTGCCTTCTCTAATAGTTACAGTTGATCTTCTCTATTACAATTGAGCTTATTCTCTCTGTTACAGCTACAGTTGATCTTCTCTGATAGTTACAGGAGGTCCTCACAAAGAAGCTCCTTGCAAACTTCACTCGCATGAGCTAGCACTGGGTGCAAGATCCCCCCCACGTGACCACCGGTTGTGACCACACACCTATTAAAAATGTGATTCACGAATTCGCACATTGGATCTTCTACTGGAGGCTTTTTGACTTTTCAATGTGTAAAATATAGTGTCGACAGGCGCAAGGTTTCTCTCCACATGACCACTTGTTGTGACCATACGCCAATCAAAAAGGTGCTTCGTGACTTGACGCTTCAGATATTATTCTACGAGTCACCTTGAATCTCCCAAATTCCGATCTCCAAAGTACTTTGAGACATCACGTTTCACGACCTTGTGACTTCGCGCTTCGCGATGTTAGAAGTTAGATCACTTCCTTTCTTCGAAGTCTAAACTCTCGAACTCTGAACTAGATCAATGATCCACAATCCTCTATGATCCGACGATCCAGAATTACTTCACGACTTCATGCTTCGTGATGTCTGTGGGCTGCTCGACGCAATTATTCCGATTCACGATTCTGCAAATTTGCTTATCTGCTGCCACGTTTCCTTCCCAACACCAACGACTAGGATTTCCTTGCAATTTCAGACTTTGTGATTTTTCGCTTCTCCTGTGCACTATAAAAGAATTAAAGATCGTGCACTTACCTTTGGATCCAACGATGATTTGTCCACGCGCTCAGATCTAATGCCTGAGATATGTTCTCCTCCTCTGCGCGCTCATTCCTCCTATTTGGACTCTAATCCAATGGTCCATATTCTTCATAGTGATTGATCCGAAAACCACTATCGCTCCTCCTCCTGAGATTACGATTTCTTATGACTTAGAATATTTTCTAAGTATTCAAAGGTTTCATCCTCTGAACCTTCTTTTGTGAAACCAATTGAAAGGTCTTGTCTTCGCTTTTCCTCCTGAGCTCTGTCTTCATAGAAGAGGACTTCTTCCGGTGCTATCATTGCTGCTTTCTTGTTTTCCATAATCTCTGCTATTCTTGCCATCAATTACAAGCACACTCTTCCTGTAAACATGCCATTGGAACATATATTCATACTGTTTGTTGTTTGTTTGCAGCTTCTTCTGGGTTCTCCAATCCCACACCCTTGCATTGAAGAATTTTAAAGTGTTTTGACAATCAGTTTCTCTTTCGACCTCACACTTTACTAGGAAATTTGTTACACATCAAAATGCCACACTTAAGTACCTCACCCTAAGTGTCGCAAGTGTTTTAAAAGTGTCATATTCACCTTTCTAAGTGTTGCATACACCTTGACACCATGAAAGAACATTTGTCACAATCCCTAGTCAATGAGGAGGAAAAATACATCATATGAAGGTCAAAATACTACGTGCACATGAATTATTTATTAATATTCATAAAAAGGAAATTAATTTAGTGTAAGAGTCCACCCCACATTTAGTTTCCTAATATCAAGGAGAGGTTGAGAATCTCATGAATCCTATATAATGAGGTATTTCCATGGAGAAGGGGACTGGAAAAGGGGAGAAAGGAGGAAGCTTGGAGATATCAGACTTATGATCATGGGATTCTTGCAAGGGTCTAGACGAGGAGATATTGGAGGAGTGATGCATCGTCATCCATGTTTGTAAGTATTCTCTTTGGGTTCTCATTTTAATATACTTGGCCTATTTCCTTCAAGATTGTGTATTCTTGCATGTGCTTTTCTACTGTTCCTTCAATATTTGTAGATGAATTTGTTTGATCTAATCTTGTAGAGTAGGATTTATTTGTTTCCATTTTCTGTCTATTGCATGGCATGTATCAAGTTATGCTAAGGAGTTTGGAGATCAATCTCAGATTGGAAGCAACGAGGAAAAACTTTGAAAGTAGGTGCATCACACATTTTCTCCTTATCTCTCTCTCTTTCCATTTTGTTAAAATAAATTCAAAGGGATGTTAGTGTCCAATTGTGTTTTTTTGTCTTGGTATTAGGGGTCTGTAATCCAAGGGAAAGTTCACCTGTCCACAGAGGAATATTTCCGTAAAAATCCCCCAAGGGTTGGTTTTTGGAAGGTCCCTTTATCCACTAGTTTTCCTTTTGACAACATATACTTTCTAGGGGCATGTTCTTTGTTTCTAAGTCTAGTCGTTGTCCTCACTTTTTCCCATTTACAATGATAGGACCTAGATTGACCACGTGGGATTCCCCCCTTTGCTTATTTTTCTAGGCCTAAAGAGTGGAGTGAATCATATAGGTGACATGTAGTGATTCAATTGATAATATCCTTGAGTTTTTCCCTCACAATAAGGCTGTAATTTTCTTTTAGGGAGTGTTTGAGCGATAGCATTTTGGCACCTTTTCCAGGGATAAAATTCATTCCTTGGTTATTAAAAGTTTTGATTCAACAATATTTTGATGAGTACGATCAAAAGATTTTCATTGACTCACCTAGCGACTCCATTAAAGGGAAGAAGACCAATTCCCTTAGAGAATTTAGATATTGGTTGCTTGTAGGGTGAAGCAAGCATCAATGTTGGCATTCATTTGATTATTCACCCTAGTGACTCCACTTTGGTTGGAAATGACTCTATGGGAATTTCACAAACAATATGCTACTATTGGTGTTAAAGGAGTTCTTGGATACCCTAATCATTACTCTCTATAATGGTTAGCATACTTCCCAAAATATGATGGTGATACTTCATTAGCTATTCCTCACAGTGTGAATTTTCAAAGATATATTTTAGAGATCAATGAAATGCATGAGGATGTGATGAAGACACTTTGTTTATACTCTTTGGGGATTAAACAAAGTGATTGGGTTAGATATTGTGGGGCTCCAAAAAGTATAACTTACATGGCTCTTTTATTTGAGCTTTTGTTTAAACGTTGTGGTCCTCCTTTTCAAGATTATAAAAGTTATCTTAATGACCATATAGTTACCTTACAAGAGAACAATGAGGATGAAGTGGTTTATACAATTGAAATTTAGGAAACATTAACTTTGTCTATTGATCAGGATCAAGAAATTTAACATAATGAACAAGACGTACTTCACAATCTCATTGAGAGTTGAGGACATGAAGAGATTCCTTCTTCATCCTCCATTTTCGAGGAAGAATCACTTGTTGTTTCTCACATAGAATATAAATGGTTTCATGATCCCATGAAGGAAAAATTTTTCCATTAAGGATGCAATTTTGGCCATGATTGTGTGGAACAACCTTGTGATTCTATTGGTGGAGAGAACCTTGATGAAAATATTGAGGGTATGAGCAATATTGAGGGTATTGATGAAATTATTGAAATTTATGATCAATCCTTTGAATATTTTGAAATGGGCGACTTTGACGAAAAATCCATAGTCATTCCCTCATGCCTAGAGGAAACTATTCACATTCAAAGACTTACATGGGACACACGATGTTTTTTACTTTGAAGGTGATCCCATCTATGATACATACTATGAGGATGAATTCAAGATAGATGAGCTTGAGAACTATGAAAGGTTTAACTCAAGAAGTTTTGATGAAATATTTAATAGTTCAAATCCTCATGAGAATGAAGTAATTTGTTTCCCTCTGAAAAGGATGAACCATGAAGGGGCTATTCTAGATATGTAGCATTTATTATCTCATAGATTACATTTGAATTGTAAGTATCCTCATCCTTCTACCCCGTATTTTAATTGAAAGTATCCTCATCCCCCTTTCTTAATTTTGACTCATGAGTACTCTCCTCCTTTACCTTTGACCAAGAGTGACATGGAAATTCAAAAATTTCCATTCAGATCCTAGTTAGAGCCGCCTTCAAAATATTTCTTCCTTGATTTGTCGAGTAAAAACAATGAGTTGAAACATTCATTTGATTTCATTAATCCCATTGATCTTTGTATGGATGAAGTTTGTGGAGGTACTAACCCACCATGGTACATTTTGGACCTTATAATTCATGAATATAATATTTACTTCATTCCAAACTTAGGAGTGACCAAAATTCCACCTTGCATCCACCAAATCATTAATATATCCATGTTTTGGTTTATAACCAAACATAAGGGAAGAATTCAAATTGTGGATGACCTTCTCAAGTGGTTGCATTGGATATTTGACTTTAATTAGCAACCACTCTTCTTAGTTATTTTGTAGGAATAGGTAAAGAATAAGTTCTTTGGAACATTAGTTTAGATATTTGAGTGTTTGTTTTCTTTCATTGCATTATAATAAATTTCATTTATGTATTTTCTTTACTTAGAATAGGTTTCATTTCATAGCATAGATGCATATTTACTTTACATTTTTATCATAGTCGTATGTTTCATTTTCTTTGTTTTAGACTTAAAAATGTAAAAAAAATTATTTGTGTATGGATTTTGTAGGTCTCAAGGGTGGTAGATTTTCCCTTATCTATATTTCCCTAAGATATATGTGCAAGCTACAGATCTAGATTCATGATTCTAAACTTTTCATACACTCTATCCATGTGAGTGCATGTCCCTAAGTAGGAGCCATATGTTTTCCTTTTTGGTAACTACCTTTAGAGGCACACCCATTTGGGTCTAATGTTTCTATATTGATGAGGTTCCTGCTCCATATTATCAGATATAAGATTGTCCCTCCACTGCATTCCATCATTACACATATCAGTGCTCTTGATATTGATTCTTAAGTGGTATATCAGTTCTTGTGCTACATAGTTTTGATCACATATGTGCTAGCATATGATAGTTAATTTCTTCAGTTGGTATTATTCTATATGTGGTTTCCTAGCTTAGAAGTGGTGTTGATAGTTTTTGACTTTTTTTGTGAAAGTGCTAGATGTTAGATTTGAACTTTAAACACTTCTAAGTAAGTAAAAATGTTATCTTTTTACCTCTTCAACCATGGGGGGGGGGCATAATTGTCCTTGGATATGTGTGCCTTGTTTTAGGCCAATAGGTACTACTAGGAGTCAAGGTGGATAACGTACCCATATCATATACATAGTTAACACTTTTTGCTGGTTCCCTTACATTATCATCTCATCCATATAAAAAATTTACATTCCCCCACTTGTGAATAACCTATCAAATGTCATCTAGAAGGTTTTATCAAAATAATCAAAGAAGAAATCAAGGAAAGCTTAAATTAAATAAATCCAAAGAGAAATGTTGAGAGGTGAAGAGCAAAAAATAAATATATACTACAATTAAAAAAGGCCCACCCCCTAAAGTTCTAGTGTTGAATGCATATCTCAAGAAAAAGTACTAGGAAATGAAAGAAAATAATGTAAATGGATAAGAAAAAGGTGTTGAAGTAGTAAAATTAGAGAAAAAAGGCTCCCTATCAAAGGTTTCTAGCAAATAAATTGAATACTCCTAGCCAAAAAAGGGATAATTGGACTGGTAATAGACCTAAGACATCAGTTTATGACTTTGAAGGTTATATCATAAGTTCTTTCCATGTCCCCTTCCATAAATTACATCACCTTTACCTATTTGTAACCAAGGCACCTGGGAAATACCTTATTTCCTAGGTGAAAGACATGTAATAAGGGTGAGGTTGTTCCACTATGGCTTACTTAGGTAATTTGGTAAAATGATCTTATGTTATTACTAATGAAGGGAATTATATATGCTAATGTGCCCAACAACTTGTTGGAGTCTTGATTCATCATTATAGGTTGGGTGCTACACATTGGAGCTTGAGTACTTTACCTTGGGATTTGTGTCAGCATGGGCACCACATCACCAGGGTGTCCACCTCAACATTGTAGAAATTTTAATACAAATTATATATTTCATGGATTCTCCTGATCTAACAATTATATTCCACTGTTAAATACAAAATCGCTTCTACTATAAATCTGCGGAATTTAAACCACGATCGCCAATTGCAATATCAAGAAGAAAGATCAATCGCACATAACACAGGTGTTTTTCCGGGAAAGCATAAAGCTAAAAACCCCACTATCATATATTATATATATCATGGATCATGAAACAATCTCATACAAAACTCTAATCCAAGAGCTCTCAGTACAATACAATCATTTCACACTGTCATACAAAAATCAACAAATACATGTGCCAATTCTCTACCTCCAGACAACTTGCATCCTCTGCACAATCCCTACAATGAAAAACCTACAAATGAATTCAAATTCCTCTTGCCTAGGCCACCCATTGCTCATGGGAACATCCACTGTGTGTGTGATTGCATCAGTGCACTTGACTGAAATCACAACTGATAGCCAAACTATCCCTTTCACCTGTTATCTCAACTGGGTCTTCATTGGATCTGACATGCATGTAGTTAGCAGTGGTAAATCTTTAGTTTCATGTGAGATCACTAATTGTGAATTAATTAATAATTAATTCACTGAACTCTCACTAGTGTAAGTTCAGTTACAACTAGTAACACTGAGCTTCACTCACTTAAGTGAGTTAAACTACTTTACAACTCACATAACTACACTTATAATTCTGTTACAACTCCAAATCACTCAGTTATAACTAATTCGAGTTTCCTGTCCCACAAGTCAACCTTTTAACTCGAATTTCCTATAGTTAATTGATTTTCCATTTCAGTTAATTATTTCAAGTAATTATGAGATAATAGATTAATATTTGTTGTCCAATTTATTTAAGGGAAAAATAAATTAGACACACATTTCTTGTTGACTTTTCAACACTCCCTCTCAACAAGAAAGGGATTATCCTTCACCCAAATCCTATCTCTATGGTATTCGAATTTGCTCTTGGTGAGCGCTTTCGTCAGAATGTCTGCATACTAATCTTCCGTAGGAATGTACTGAAGCAACATGATCTTCCACTGCACACAATCTCTAAGATGATGATACCGAATATCTATATGCTTAGATCTATCATGAAACACATGATTAATCGAGAGTTTAATGCAACTTTGATTATCACAATAAATCACTGTCAGATCTAAATGAGAACCAAACAAACCAACCAAGATCTTTCTCATACAGATAGCCTCACATGCATATTGAATCACTACCATGTATTCCACTTCCACTGAACTGAGTGCCACGGATCTCCATTTCCTGCTGTACCAAGAAACAACTGTAGATCCGATACTAAAGATCCCCTTTGATGTGCTCTTTTTTTCCGTTGGGCTGCCCGCCCAATCTACATCCATGAAGCCATGCAACTTCACCTCATCCGTCTGTCTGTACCATAATCCATACTCATATGTGCCTCTCAGGTATCTTAGGACATGCTTACTCGCCTTCCAAAAGAGCTTGGTAGGCTTAACCATTGCTTGACTCAGCTGGTTAACCACATAGAAAATGTTCGGTCTCGTGATCACTGAATACATTAGCGAACCCACTAATTGTCGATAGACAGTAGCATCCACTACCTCTCCAGAAGTAGCATCCTCTTTCCTCCAGTTTCCTGGAAGAGGAGTATCCATGGGTTTGCAGCCCTCCATGTGAAACTTACCCAATATCTCCCTTGCATACTTGCCTTGAGACACAAAAAGTTCACCATCTTGCTGCCATATTTCCAATCCATGGAAATAATGAAGAAGGCCCAAATCCTTCATCTCGAACTCCTTTGCAAGGTCCTCCTTGCATGAGTGTATCAACTACTCATTACCAGTCAGTATTAAATCATCAACATAAAAAACAATGATTCAAATCTTACCCTTGTAGATCCATCTCGAACCTACCACTGATTTGTCAATCGGTCTTGAGACAATTTCCCATGCACTTTTTTTGACAATGGAGTCATACTCCTCCACCATTGCATCAACCCAAGTGGGATCCTGCACCACTTTCTGAAAGTAAGATGGTTTAGTCACAATACATTTTCTCATGAGAGCCATGTATCCAGTAAATCGACCAAGAGACTGTATCTGTTTGCGTTGTGAAGTAGGTGCTTCTACATTATGTGCAACATCTAATCTCAATCTATCAGCTTCTGTGGTGCGCTTTCTGCCATTTCTGATGGATGGATCTGCATGAGTGGATTCCTCCACTCCATGAACCTCCTCATGTGGCTGATCCACATCTTGAGACTCATCTTTGGGAATCAACAATTGCTCCTTCGCATGCAAGTCTAGCTCCCTCTCAAGCGACAACCACATGGTTTTCCCCTCATCAAATTTTATATCCCGTCGCATAATAGTCATCTTACTGTTATGAAAATACACACGATAATTATGGGGTGTTTCTGTGTACCCCACAAATATCCCAACTTTAGTAGTCGGTTCTAGCTTCTTCCTGGCATCCTTGGTCACATTCACATATACAGATGAGCCAAAAATCTTAAAATGAGAAACATCAAGTTTCTTACCAGTGAAAGCTTCTTCAGGTGTACTCATGCCAAGTACTCTATGAGGACAACGGTTTTTCACATAAACCACAGTATTGCATGCTTCCGCCCACAAATGCATTGGTAGGCCTTGATCATGCAACATCGCTTGTGCTGCGCCCACGATCATTCTATTCTTCCTCTCCGCGACCCCATTTTGTTGTGGGTTATGAGGCGTTATGAGTTCTCTTCGAATTCTTTCTTTGTTGCAGAAGTCTTTGAATTCATTAGAGATGTATTCTACACCATTATCGCTCCTCAGGGCCTTCACTTGCTTCCTCGACTCTTTCTCCACCAATGCTTTAAACTCACAGAACTTTGAGAATGTTTGATCCTTCTTCTGCATGAAGAAGATCCAACATTTATGAGAAAAGTCATCAACAAAAATAACATAATACCTATGTTTTTCTATTAAAGAAACTGAGAATGGTCCACACAGGTCTGTGTGAATTCTCTCTAGGATCACCGAAGCACAATTCTCCTTTTCATGAAAGGTGGACTTTACATACTTCCCCATGGTGCAACCCTTGCGCTGATCTAACCGAGAAAGTGTTCCCATTGGAAGTCTAGTAGATATTTGCTGCATGATCTTCAAGAATCCATGATGAAGATGGCCCAATCACCTGTGCCATAATTTTCCCTCATCCCGACTCACCACTTTTTATGCCTTGACCATCATGGCAGCGCAACCATCTACCTCTAACATGTAGATATTCTTAACTCAAATCCCTATCCTCTTGACTTGACCCATTGTTTATTTCACATAAAATCCTTTCCACCGCTGAAAACAACGTCATAGCCTTTTTCCTCCAACATTGTGATTGAGACTAGGTTTTTCTTTAGACCTAGAACATGCATAACATTTTTCAATTGAAATGGTTTACCTTACTCCCTCTGAAAGTTAATGGTACCAATACCAGTCAGAATGTATCATCCATCGTCACCCATCTCTATATTCATTTTGAGATCTCTCTCCTCCAAGTCACTGAAAAACTTCTTATCTCCCGTCACGTGGAAGAAAGCGCCACTATCCAAATACCACACCGATCCTGATGCACTTGATGCCATGCATGCAATCAAAGAGAAGTCAAGTTCAAATTGTGAGACGAGGACCTCACTAGTTGCAAATCCAACAACCTTCTTGTTCTTCCTCTTCCACGGACAATTAGTAGCGAGATGCCCATGTGCGTGACAGTGAAAACACTTCACTTTGGTAAAATCCAACTTCTTGACTTTAGACTCAGATTTTGAATGGAATTTCTTCCCCTTCCCTTTCCTTGCCTTAGCAGCCAAGGCACAATCCTCTTCATCATCGTGATTTGATGAAGATCCATCTTTGGTGTTCCTCCTAAACTCCTCCTGCACTAAATCTGACCATAGTCGTTCCCAATCTGACAAATTTTCCCTTCCATTGACAGAGTCTTGATAACTGTGCCAACTCTTGGGAAGTCCTAGGAGAGACAAGCTCACCAAATCATCATCAACAACTGTTATTCCAACACTCCCCAGTTCATCTTAACATTGGACAAACTTCGTGAGATATTTTTGAATGGAGTCGCCCTTCTCCATCTTGATCTTCCTGAGTTTATCTTTGAGCGCCAATTTCCTATAATCGCTGTTGTTTTGGAATAGATATGTCAAAGTCTTCCAAATTTCATGTGGTGTGTCTTTCCCATGGAGACTTGAGACAATGTGGTCTTGTACTCCCTCCAACATAATCCTCCTCGCCTTTGCCACTTTCTTTTGCCATGCATCAAGATTTGCAGCGTCTACAACATCTGGCTTAGGAACATCTTTGTCAATGAATTCCTTAAAGCCATTGTCTTCGAGTATTGCCTCCATCCTGTCCTTCCAAGAAATTTAGTTCGAGCTTCCCTCAAGTGCATACTCTAACCTCAAGCTATTGAAATCCATTTCAATCTTGAATCAGCTGTAGCACCAAGAAAGTCTTTCTGCAAATTCGAATTCTATCCAATCACAAACTCAACTTATGCAGTTTTCTGTGCTCTGATACCATGTAGAAATTTTAATACAAATTATATATTTCCTGGATTCTCCTGATCTAACAATTATATGCCACTATTAAATACATAATCGCTTCTACTATAAATCTACGAAATTTAAAACATGATCGCCAATTGCAATATCAAGAAGAAAGATCAATCGCACATAACACAAGTGTTTTTCCGGGAACTCATAAAGCTAAAAACCCCACTATAATATATTATGTATATCATGGATCATGAAACAATATCATACATAATTCTAGTCCAAGAGCTCTCAGTACAATACAATCGTCTCACACTATCATACAAAAATCAGAAAATACATGTGCCAATTCTCTGCCTCTAGATAACCTGACTCCTCTACGTAATCCCTGCAATGAAAAACCTGCAAATGAATTCGAATTCCTCTTGCCTAGGCTGCACATTGCTCATGGGCACATCCACTGTGTGTGTGATTGCATCAATGCACTTGACTGAAATCACAACTGATAGCCAAATTGTCTCTTTCACCTGTTATCTCAATTGGGTCTTCACTGGATCTGACATGCATGTAGTTAATAGTGGTAAATATTCAGTGAGATCATTGATTGTGAATTAATTAAGATCATTGATTGTGAATTAATTAATAATTAATTCACTGAACTCTCACTAGTGTAAGTTCAGTTACAACTAGTACAACTGAGCTTAACTCACTTAACTGAGTTAAACTACTTTACAACTCACATAACTACACTTATAATTCTATTACAACTCCAAATCACTCAGTCATAACTAATTCGAATTTCCTGTCCCACCAGTCAACCTTTTAACTCGAATTTCCTATAGTTAACTGATTTTCCATTTCAGTTAATTATTTCAAGTAATTATGAGATAATAGATTAATATTTATTGTCCAATTTATTTAAGGGAAAAATAAATTAGACACACATTTCTTGTTGACTTTTCAACAAGAATTTCATATCACATGAAGTATCATAACAATTTACTTTGGTTATCTAACACATGTGAGGGGTGTCCCCTTATTAAGTCCATTTTCATACATGGGACTTTATGGATGTATTATTGAGCTAGTATGTTACATGCACATGTATGAACATTACTAGACTAAGATTTCTCTCTCATTACATGTTTATATATGCTTCTAGAAGGAGTTCTTTATCTTATTTGATCAAATAAACACATGCAAAGTCTAAGAGAACCTTCTCTCTCCTCTCCCTCACATGTGGGAGGTTGCTTTTGTATTGAGGCTTCTAGAAAGGGGGTGCGAGTGGTTTTGACCTCCCTTTGACCATCACATGTTGGAATGGATAAGATTTGATGGAGCACTCGAAGAATTTGACCAAATAAATTCACAAGTGGATAACTAGTAGAGGAGCACAACTTTTGAGCTGACCCGTGTGGAGGAGTTAGTTAGAAGTTGGAAACCACTTTTTTTTTAGCACATGGTATTATGCGGACATTGTATTGTATAATCGTTTTGAGGAACCTCTTCTTCTATAAAAGAGGTTTCTCTCTTCATTTTGTTTCGTTGGGAATAAATTGAAGACTTCTTGGAAAATGCTGGTGTGAGTTATTCTATTTACTTGATAATTTTTCTTCCTTGCTCATATTTGATGACAATAATATGATAAATTTTCAATGAGCTAAAGGCTTTGCTAGAGGATCAATCAAGCAAAGTATGACTATGAACCTATCTTATTTCTTGTGTATGGTTAGATTTAATTTATGTTATTGAAGATAAATGTTTAGGACTTTGTCTTCTCAACATAGGGTTAAGTTAATCTCTCTCGCATTCCTTTGAGGTTTGATTCATGTACACAATCCAACCATGTTTGGAGTATTTCCTGGTCTTTTTTGTCATTGTTTGAAGATATTACATGCTCACTTTTTGGTGTTGAAGATCTCATCACTTCTAGAAGGTAATGTTTTTTCCAAGAAGATATGGAACCCATCACCCAATGGTAGGTAGTGACCTTCATCCATTATTCAATCAAAAATAAATTTTATCTACACATTTTCTGTTTTTTTAAGCTATATTTCGTATCCTTACACATTTTTTTGCAACTGGCTTTTTTTAATCTGCTCATTTCTAGCCAGTTGTTGAGGGATTGAAGTGTTCTCTTGCCATCACCCTTTACTATCAAACCCTGAGGTTTCATTTCCTTATATTGCAAGTCTGATATATCTATTGGAGTCTTAGTTATATCTCTTGAGTCGATTTATGCACTGGTTGAATCTGCAGGGTTCAAGGTTTAGATCAGAGGTATATACTCCATTTTTCAGAGGAATTTACAACCTATTATTTCTCCATATTTTATTTTCTTCTAGACCTTCATCTAATCTACCCAAATGACCTCATTTTTTTCCAAATCGTTACCCTTTCTTAATTGTTCATTTCCCTCACCATCTTTGTCTAGAACTACAGGTTTTTTCTAGAGTTATATCAAGGACATATGCACTATTTGGAGGGTCATTCCATGTCCTTTTGGTTTCAACTTTTTCAAGCTCTCTAATCCTACCTAAATATGTCCAAAAAATTCAATTTATCCCTATATTGTTGTCTCTTTTCCACTAATACACCCATGTAGCCTACTTTCAAATATGTAGAGTGTTTGTACAGAGCATGTGCGCCCTAGTTGAACTTGCTTAGACTTTGTTTTCCTCCATTCTTGATAGGTTTCATATCCACAGGTAGTCCAATCTCAAATCCTTTACAATGACCTTCCAAATCCTCTTAGTGTTACCTACACTTCTCATATGGTTGGTTGATTGATCAAATATGATTTATAGTCAGTTGTATGTGTTACTTGCTAATCTAGTCTATTTTCATTGTTTGCTTAACTTTGGGCACCATTGGAGCATTTCTAGTAATAAAGATTCAATTGAAAAATAGATTAAGGTAAATGTGATTAGAGTTATAGTTGGTACACACATTTTACAATATGGGCCTTAATGTGATGATTTGAGTTACTCAAATACTTGTTGATATATTTATGTTAACTATTGATTATGGTGTTGCAAACAATGGTAAAAAATGGGTGCATGCATATAAATTTGATTTATTTCCTATATTACATATGAACATGTGCCTTTGGGTTGGATACCTTATATTTTCTACAACATTATATGGGATGTTTGTAATGAATCACCGTTAAAAAAATATTTGCTAGCATTAATGGTTGTACCACATAATTGACCATTCATAAGGCAACACATTTTAATTTCATACTCATGTAACTCCAATAAATTATCACAACAATCCATTTATGTCACAGTTAATATTTACAGTTGTTTATATCTGATGTGCTCTCAAAAATGTGGTTTGAAAAAATTACATGTTGTAATAATCCTTCTAATTTGAAATTCATACTTTTCGTGCTATTGATTATTGACCATGGAATGCATTTTGCGAACAAAGCATTATTTCCGCTAGCTCACCAAAATCAACCCTTTCATTAATCAATAACCTTAAACCAAAAATTGATCTAAAATTATTTATAAATTTTTTTCATTTGTAGCAAACCAACACTAGAATAGGATTTAGGGCCTTGGTGTAGGTTGGAGAGGAAATTCTCCAATGCTGTAAAACAAAACTAGAAGTCACTAGTGAGAGATAAATCCATTAGTATCAAGGAGCACTCATCGGAAAGATCCTCTCACAATAGAGTTAAGAAAAAGGTCACACTTAGATCAAGTGGGGTGATATCCACTCTCTGTTTGTTCTGGTGTCTATGGAATATTATGTGTATGGGGATTTCAGAAGTGCAAGGCCCTCTGGGTGGCATCACTTCTTACAATTTTTTTGATGAAAAGGAATGAATATCCTAATACCAACATTTTTTAATCTTGCTAGGCTAAGGAAAGATAGTCGGGATTGTTGCCCTATGTTTATATCCCTTTTACAAAAATATCAATTAACCTTCAATAAATATATACTTGAGATTAATGTTGTATTTTATGTTTTGTTATGGTAAAGAAAAGTAAAATATTTATATCAGAAAATATAAAATAAGATCATACAAATAGTCCAAAATGAGACCTCAAAAGCCATCAAGTGATTTTATTCATTCAGTTTTGGAACACTTCCAAATACATTCTTTCATATCCAGAATGGGTAAGGACCAAGAAAATACTTAGAAGTCAAAGGTTACATCGCCACAAAGATGAATGGTGTCTTCCAAGTAAAATTGAGACTAAAAATAAATGAATTGTTGGCACAGGGGCAGACCCAGGGTTCAACGCTACAACAACGCACCAACAAAACCCTAACTACTGGCCCTTTCAGAAACACCTGCGAAGCAGATGAAGTCTCACCTGAGGTAGAGGCAGGGGTGGTTGCAGGACTCAGGTGTCTACAACCTTAGTTGGGATGCAGATATGTGATTGTAATACTTAACAGAGCACTTAGCACCGACAGTTCATCAATGTTCAACCACTGTCTACTTCGCAGATAAAATAGAGCATCACTTCATTCATCCAGATCTGATGTATCTAAGCACTTTCATAGAGAAGAAGGTTAGATCTGATAGATTCAAGCACTAAGCACATTCACATGGGTCAGATCTAGCATCCATATACATCATTAACACAAATCATAAACATATTTGTCTATCTATATCAAAGCACTAGCAAGTAAAGACATAACACATCAAGACATTACACAAAGAATAGCAACACAACATATACGTGGTTCACCCCCACCCTAGGGCTACGTCTACCAACTCTTCTTCTTTATTATCTTCTTCAATAGGTTACATGCACAAAACCTCAAAACCCTACTCTGCATAGGACATGAGATCTGCACAGCTCGCTAGATCCTCCTTCCCTGAGTAGATCTAAGCACATAGCCTTCCACAACATCTTACAATAACTTTCACTTATCTCTGCAAGTCTCACATAGTATGCACAAAGCACTTACAATCCTTTGATCACATAGATCTAGCACTTAGCACAATATCACACTAACATCACATAGATGCCTTTGCACATAGAAACAACATGTAACTGCCTCCTCTTACATTGCCTAGACATCTATTTATACTTTACAAAATAGGCCTAAACATGGTAAACCCATGGGCCGACATTCCATACCCGTTACATAATCCCAAATCCCAAAAAGGACCCAAAAAGGGGCTGAGATCCCACAATCTCTTCTTTGTCTTGCGCTCCTCCTTCGACAGGCTGTCAAAATCCCAAAATACGTCAAAATTGACCAAGGATCTCCCAAAACTTGGTCAAGGGACAACATGCCCCTAAAACTCACCTGTGACTCATCCCGAGTCACTCTGATCTAGGTAGTTTTGCTTCGAAATCTTCGAGCGTAGCTCGACTTGCTTCGACTTGCTGCTTCACCTTGGCCTCCTATTCAGTGAACTCTTGGAGGACTGCATCATTCACAGGTCCCTCTAGGCGTTGTTCAACTGTAGTGACCACTTGCTCAAGTTCTTCTCCTCGTCCTTCAACCTCTGTGAACAATTGATAAGCTTTATCTTGTACAGGTTGGAGCCTCTGAGTTACTTCCATAAATGTGCTCTGGGTGGTGTGAACCTGTTGCTGGGCAGTGCGTTTCTCTTGGGAGCACTTCATTATTTCCATAGATGACAGGGGATTCAGCTGCGCTTGTATCGTTTTGGCTTGATACTTCGCCTCTTGGAGCTGTGACTCTAGTGTCTTCAGTTTTGGATTCTCAGTGAGTTTCTCATAGGTCTGGGTAGTATGATCAGTAAGTTGCTTACATTCCATAGCAAGGTCTTTTATTCTCTCAACTTCTCTTCGAGCATTTGCTTCTCTTTGATCCTGTACATCCTGTGGGGTCTCAGGCACTATGCGGAGCTCTAAGTCTACGATGTGTTGCTGTAGCTATTGGATAACTTCTGTGAGCTAGTCTACTTTTTGTGTGACTCAATCTTCTGCCTTTATTTCTATGACTGTTATAGAGTGAAGTGCTCTGCTGACTGCTTCTTTCACTTCGAGTTTCTCCGCGAGCAACTGGTCTTTTCCTTGCTATAGCTGTGCTTTTTCTTCATTGAACTTTTCTTAGAGATAAATATTTTCCCGTTCTGCAGCTTGGCGCTGCTCTATAAGTACTCCTTTCACCTGCGTCAAAGTCTGGGTGGCTTTTTCTATTTCCTCTTGTGCTTGTCGAAGGCGAGCTTCGAGTGTATCATCTAGTTAATGGAGTTGGTCTGGCTCATCTCCCAACTCTAGTTCTCCCGATGGCAGAGGCGCAATGGAGAGTACGCGGCTAGACTGAAGGGCCTGTTGTACCCCTCGGAGTTCGACTTCAATCCTATCATACATTTCTTCCTGCTTCGCTTCTTGTTTCTCTACTATCTCCAATGAAGCATCATTCAGGGTTGTGATGATGAAATCAAAATCGTCGGAGGTGAGGATGGTCTGCATCTTGGTCACGGTGGCTTTCAATTTCTTCCAGGAAGAAGGTTTAAGGGGAGAAACCTTCCTCTTATTTAAAGGGTCAATTTCATCTCTGGGCGGTGTTACTTCGCCTGGTCTTGGTTCATCTTCTACTTTGTCACCACCCCCTCAGTTAGGTGACACTGAAGGAGTCTTTCCTGAGGTGCTGGTTAAGTTTTGGACTTCCTTAGTCTTCTTCTATCTGTTGGTTCCAGGTGTATTCTTCTCTTTATGAGTGTCCTCTGGACTATCAATATCAAATATCTCTGTGGGGTTAGTGGGGATAAGGAGGTCATCAAACCATTCCTTAGTTTTCTCCTCCAGGTCTTCTTCTGTAATCTTATAATATGACTGGAGCTGCTCTTGATGTTCATATGCTCACGTTGTAATGTAGCTAAAGTGCCTATCTGCACTGAACTTCATTAGTGGTCGGAACCTCTGTAGGGAGTTCAGAGTCATGCGAGGCTTGAATTCGATGGGTCTCTTTTGCTGGAGGTAGTATGTATGAAACACAACGTTCAATTGCCACTGTTTGTTCATATCAGCTGAATACCACAAGGTAGCGAAATTCACGGCAAGCGGTTCAAACGACTCTATGTCAGGGAAGGTCTCACCTTCCAGCATTTCCCATGCAACAAATGCAATGAGGACCAGGAGCCAGTTGAAATGAAATTCATACCCTTGATCTTGTGCTTCTTGACAATCTAGTTCTAACTGGTTAACTAAGTACTTCACCCAGTTCATCTGTAGGCCATCCACGCACTTCCCTGCAAGGTCAACGAAAAAGCTAGTAACCTGCGTAGGTCGATTCTTCCTTACTAAATTTCCAGCTATCAGTTGACATGCGAGGCACATTGTGCCACTCTGGATGGAAGCTACCTTGTATCCTCTTGTTCCCTTCTAAACATTGCCATAGGTGTCCTTTATCTTTCGTGCAAGTGCACGATCTGCGACTTTCCCTGGATAAAAGTCCTACGGATCGGGTCCTTGCATACTCAGTCCTATGATCCTGTGGATGTTGGGTCAACTGTAATGTGACGGTATAACCACAAGTAGCCGCCATGGAAGCATGACAACATGAGCTTAACGCACGCGTTAACCTCCTGGTGCCTTCCAAAGTGCAGTATCTTCATTACATTGAAGAGGGTGGATTGCGCAAGGTCCATAGTCCATTGCTGAGGGATGATCTTTGAGTTCTTCCCTTTTGTTCTAGTCAGGTACTTATATGGGGCAATCATACCATAAATCTTTTGGTCTCCGAGGTTGAAGTCACTAAAATTAAACGAAGTGATCTTATCCCGCTCTTCTCAAACTATGCATATCCCCTTCGGGAGGTACACAATGACCATAGTGTACTCGAAGTCTCGTGGCACACTATCATGATTCATCGCGCCAACCAGGGGAAGAATGTAATCGAGCAATATGGATGGAATCAACTTCGCATTTCCTAGGTCGTATTTATGCTTGGTTCTGTTCTCTACTTATGGTCGATATGGTCTTGCTCCATGAGCAGATGACAGAGAGGCTTGCAGTCCTCTCGTTGATGAATCTTGTACTCCTACAGACATTAACATTGCTCTTTTAGTCATGAGGTCGATCATAAATTCTTCAACAACTCTCTCTGCAATGCTGAACTCATTTGACATACACACTTAGGGTTGGAAATCTTGGGTTCTAAGAGTAACTTAGACACTGCAATAGGATAGAAGGCAATAGCGCAATGATCACTGTGTAAACTCAACAAGTCTGTGGGCTCAAATTCACGATTAGAAAAAGTGTTCTCGGTGCATGGCATGACGGGATAAATAGATAACTTGACAATGGATTTCTTTCAACGATCGAGAAGCCTTCATTAACTCTCTTCTTTCCATTATGGTGCGGTCCAACGGTCTAGTGGTGAACCATAAATGCCTTTCTACCCATTCGGAGGGTCCGATGAATGATTATATCGTTCCCAACAACTATATTGCTTCGCCATGGTGAAGTGCCATGTGACACTATTCTGCTATCCCGGTGAAGCTCCAATTTTGCAAACTTTCCTTCTGCGAAGTTCCCTCTGGAACCTTCTGTAACTTTTTGATCTTAGCTCTCTTCTTACTTATCTTTCTATCTTTCTTTCCAGTGATTTTCGCCTTGGCATGCATTTTTCCATTTTGATTCGTATCTTCTCTTGGCACAGTTACTTCGCGTTGTTGAGATTATTTCCTAAGATTTGAGGGCGATACTTCTTCTTTATATGGGATAGGTACTTGAATCTTCTGAGTGTCCTCTAGTGTTCTTGCAACTTTGACATCTGGGTCTCTGGAGTTAGATAGCTTCGATCTGTTCTTTTGCTCTTCAATTAAGTGTGCGATCCTTCTAGTCATGAAATATTTTAACTCTTGCTTCTTCTTCGCTAAAAATTATTCTTCTTCCTTTCTTCTCGCCTGATCTCTTTCAATCAAAGGTTTTCCCAGTAACATGATAAATGGGGTGTTATTCTCAATAAATTTAATAATCTCAAAATATTCCTCTGTCGAAGTTCCATTGGCATGCATAGAAATCTAGGTGATCTTTCCACATAGGTTTATCAACTTTCCTATGAATAGTCCTATTCCTCCCAAGGAAGGGATCATAACATGCCTTCCTATAGCTTCCCAAGTTCTTTTTGTCATGATGTTCACCTGTGTTTCCTCATCCATAACATAGTCAATGTCAAAGTCTCCTATTCTTACTTCGAGGCATTCGTTTTCTTTGAATATCTCTGATAAACTGACATGTCGGTGGTCATCCAGGGTCTCTTTTATCTGTATCAATAATTTCTCAGATTCTTTCTAGGGTTTTTCTATTTCTGGATCCACCTTAGGGTTTTCTCGTCTCATGTTCATTTCTTCAAGCTTAGCAATCATTATAGGGCAATCCAATAATTCATGGTCCATAGTTTTGCAACAAAGACAACTAGGTCTTCTCCTAGGGAATTCCTTAGCAAGATGTTCTGGTTTTTTGCAACTATAATAGAGGGTTAGTCCTCTCTTTCTTTTACATGATCCCCAACCGTTCTTGAACTGCACACTAGGATCATGGTAGATAACCTGCAAAAAAATGCTTTCTAGGATCTTACATCCACTTGTTAGTCCAAACATTCTTTCTATGCATAGGTATGACATATCTTTCACTATTCTTATTGGATCTACATATATCAAACCTTCTTTCTTCTATTAGTGCCCTACTTTTCAAGCTAGGACAAAATATATCAAACATACCTAGATCCATACTTTTGAAACAAAAATTTCCACTTATCTTACTTCTATAGAGCACAAAGATTTCATATCTAGAACTTTTCACTATTCTTACCTTTATCAGAGCACATAGCTTGCAGATATTACCTCTTTTAATCAAGAATTCTCACTTTTACCTTTCTCAGAGTACAAAGCTTTCAGATCTTACCTCTTTTATTCAGATCAAACTTCTTGTCTTTAGCACAGAGCTTCACAAACTAAGTAGAGTACTGCGCACTAGAGCAACATATCTACGCACAAAGATTTCACAATTTCAGGTCAGATCTTTGCACAAAGCTTCTTCTTTCTCAGTTCCTAGCAATCAGAGGTTTAGGTCGGATCTTTGCAAAAATATTCTCCTTTCTCAGTTCCTAGCAATCATAGTTTCAGGTCAAATCTTTGCACAAATATTCTCCTTTCTCAGTTCCCACCAATCATAGTTTCAGGTCCCGACAATGGAACTGTTTGTTGGCATAGGGGGAGACCTAGGGTTCAATGCTACAAAAACGCACCAACAAAACCATAACTACTGGCCCTTTCGACAACACCTGCGAAGCAGATGAAGTCTCACCCGAGGTAGAGGCAAGGATGGTTGTAGAACTCAGGTATCTACAACCTTAGCTGGGACATAGATATGTGATTGTAATACTTAACAGAGCACTTAACACTGCGAGTTCATCAATATTCAACCACTGTCTACTTCACAGATAAAATAGAGCATCACATCATTCATCCAGATCTGATGTATCTAAACACTTATCATGGAGAAGCAGGTTAGATCTAACAGATTCAAGCACTAAGCACATTCACATGGGTCAGTTCTAACATCCATACACATCATTAGCACAAAGCATAAACAAATCTGTCTATCTATATCAAAGCACTAGAAAGTATAGACATAACACATCAAGACATTGCACAAATGATAGGAACACAACATATACGTGGTTCACCCCCACCCTGGGGCTACGTCCACCAACTCTTCTTCTTTATTGGCTTCTTCAATAGGTTACAAGCATAGAGCCTCAAAACCCTACTCCGCATAGGATAGGAGATCTGCGCAACTCACCAGATCCTCCTTCCCCGAGTAGATCTAAGCACACAACCTTCCACAACGTCTTACAATGACTTGCACTTAGCTCAACAAGTCTCACACAGTATGCACAGAGCACTTACAATCCTTTGATCAAATAGATCTAGAACTTAGCACAATATCACACTAACATCACATAGATGCCTTTGCACATAGCAACAACTTGTAACTTCCTCCTCTTACATTGCCTAGACATCTATTTATACTTTACAAAATAGGCCTAAACATGGGTAAACCCATGGGATGACATTCCGTACCCGTTACATAATCCCAAATCCCAAAAAGGACCCAAAAAGGGGCCGTGATCTCGTGATCTCTGTTTTGTCTTGCGCTCCTCTTTCGACAGGCTGTTGAAGTCCCAAAATAGGTCAAACTTGACCAAGGATCTCCCAAAGCTTGGTCAAGGGCCAACAAAAATCAACAACCATAATTTTCCACTGCCTTGACTATGCACAAAATTCATAATCAACACTGAAACTCAATTCATAAATCTAATAAGAATTTACAGAGTATCAAAAAAATATGGTCAACCTTATAAGCATGTCAATAATTTATGCTTCTTGGTCCTACTTGTTACCACGTTCAGTAAAACCCTACTATCAATAAGAAGTATTTAGCCTTTTAAGTATTTTAGAAAATGAATGGAGTAGTAATGTAATCTCATTCTAGTGCAAGAGAAAACCTTATCAGAGCTTGTGTCTCTATCCTCTCTCTCTTTGCTTGTCCCTTGGGTTCTCCTTTTATTCTCTCAAAATTAGTTTGAGTAGTTCAACTACTGTTAGTTAAGTTACGTAGATATCTTTATTTAAGTAGGGACAACTTATAATAATAATAAATAATGAAAAGGGTAAAAATAGATTTTAACTAATAGGTGGGACTCTGTAATGAACTTTTGTTTAATTATTAACATATCCCCCTTGTTCCTCCTTGAAATTAAATATAAATTCATGTCATCAAACATTCACTTAGTCATCAATATATCCCAATCATCTCATAAAAATAATTGTAAACATCCTTGTGACTCCCAAATGTTCGAATATGTTTATCAAAAATTAAATATACTAGATTACTGCTTAAGTCAAAAGTTGTCATAAACATGTCAAAATAAATATATCATCAAGCTGCCCAAAAATTACTGCTGTAGAAACATAAAAAAATAGTGAGTGATCAATCTGTCCAAACAAACCACTGTCTCAAAAAATAATTAGATATGTCCCCAACAATGAAACCAACATGCAATAACACTACTAAAATCAGATGTCATATTTCTATGAGAGGCACTTTGCCTTCATTCACTTCCTTGTGATTTTGTTACTTTTATGACCTCTAAATCCTCATTAATAGGTGATTTACCTCTTGTTGTTGAAGAAACTCATCTATAAGTGCAAGGAAAAGTTAGAGCATGCATACAATAGCCAATAAGCATCAAATAATATTTGCATAACATAACTTAGAAATAGCTTTGTTTGACAACAAACAATCATGCAAGAAACCAAGGACATACAAGGAATATCAACCCAAACATCAATTATGCCTTCAACCACTTCTTCATTCAACACAAGTAATTATCATTTAAGAACATGTGAAAATCAATGTATTTTAGGAATATGATTGGATTTGTAATGTGCGAAAAATGAAATAATGGTAAGGAAAGATAACGACACATGTCCAAAACAATTTATCTGTAAGGTCTAATTATC
>ML804768.1:143016-155873 GCA_009831015.1 Picea engelmannii
AAAAAAACAAAAAAAAAAAAAAAAAACAAAAAAAAACAAACATTGTAGTCCTCAAAACCAATCACATTCTTATTCTAATACTCAAAGGCACAAACAACCATGCCTAACACTTGCAAACACATGAAATATTTTATTGAACCTTTCTTCCAACAGTAATGTCTCAATGAAATGTAATCTACCAAGATAAGTTCATTTCTTAAACAAAAATGTGTTATTCTCAAAACTTAGCATATGCACAACTAGTGAATCCATATAACTTATATCACCATCCAAAACCATTCACTCGAACAATGAGGATCGAAACTGGTTTGGACAATTTTATCACAAGAACATTATTCAACATAATTCTCAAGCCCAAAATATCATCAAAAATATATTCTTTATAGTGTATCTTATTCCTTTAAAGAATTGGGTTTGAAACCGAACCATTTCCAAATAGATTTTTTTGTGTAAAAATATAGGTATGGCCAATCAAAGTGTTCAAACATTCCCAAAAATTCTACGTGTATAAATATATTACAGATTAATTCAAAAGGAAATCATCCACATCCATTAAACGAAGCCAAACAACACATTTATACCCAATCACCTTCCATTCAAACCATGACCATGAATCATAACTGAGTAATTCCTTTTATTTTATCTAACATGAAAGCTCAATACAATATTAAACGAGTTCTAGGGTTGTAATACGGAGAGACATAAAACCCATCTTGTAAAATCCAAAACATACTAAGGCGCAAAACCTTAGGGTTTAGCAACAAAAAATATCTCAACTCCTTAGTTATTTGACCTCGACCAAGTAGAGCCATTGAATCCAATGCATTCTATTTTTCTTTGAAAATGATTTCTTCTTGACCTGAGATAGTATTTACAAGAAAGGAAACACAAGGATGCAACCTAGATAAAGGTTCAAGAAACCCACGAACCCTGTCTTCAGACATAAGGTATTTACATACAATGCAAGCTTCTTTCAAACACAGAATGTCATGCATTAATGTGATGAGAGGATTCACCATTTTGCAGTAGTATTATGGAAGGGTAAAGGTCAATAGGGTGACTTTAAAATGTCACACGAGTTGTGCCAATATCATATAGAGGTCCTAGACTCATCATTCATAAAAAAAATATGTCAAGGGAGAAAAGTCCGGAGACCAATTCTGAAAACCCAGTCTGAAACATATCGAAAATAGAAGCAAGATTTCACATTATTTTTCCAACGGATAGAAACAAATCAATGAGTTGAATAATAAGATTTATTGAACAACTTATGCAACACAACAATTTTCAAGAAGGGAAAATGCTACAGAACAAGTTGAAGAGCAAGCAAGCATGCTCATTCACAACCATATAGATCTCTTTCTAAATTAATATTGCAAAATTTGACATGCATTTGATGGTTATAGGCTATAGTCACATACCTTCTCTTAACACTTGCTTTTCCCTTGAGAAAGATGAGTTTCAATTCCAAAACAACCACGATTTAGGGTTGAACAAAGTTCTTCAGAGATTGATTCCAAAACCATCAAAGTGAAAATTCTAGAATGTTTGAGGGTGGTAACCTCAATGAAAATCCCACATCCCATGCATTCAATGCATGGGACCTCACATCCCCAAAATATCAAATTTTATTCCAAATCATATTTCCACTAACCAACAACCATGAATAACAACTCAATTATCCATGCCATATATGCATTATATCACATGCCTAATAATCCCATCATCAACGACTTAATGTTGATTGGAATAGTGGTCAAGACTTACCAACCAAAACTCCTTTCAAATTAAACCACTTTCAGTGCCATGAAGTGATGCAATGGGCATATACCAATTGAAATAGATGTTAAAGGCAAGGTTCAAATGATAGTAATGTGCTATACGAAATCAACGTGAATGCATATAATACACTGCATGTACTATGATTAAAAGAATTCCCAACCTTTTAACTTTGTTGTGACACCTTTTCACTATGACAAAGACAATATATATGAGAGCCATATACTATCATATGGCATGTAAGGTTATGTAATGTAGTTTGAGTACCATTTCATGTTGGACCAGGGTGATATAATCAAACCAATTTTTTAATGTAGAAACCACCTCATCACTTGCAACAACAATTTGTATATGCCATAAGAAACTCGTAATATGCCACCAATATTTTTATGATGTGAAAAAAACCATAACCATTAGTATGCATATATATGTTATAGGGTGACCATCTACTTTGTTATTAATAACCATGGTAGGAAATTATGCTTTTCCAACCACCAAAACTTGAAGAATCATTAACAAGTAATCACTGGTGCAACAAGATGCCTCAAATATTTTATGGCCTCTTCATAACATATATAAATATAATGAAGTTTTCCTTGAAATTTATAAGTAGGACCATTTCTCTTTTGCAGAAACTCATAACTAAATAAATAACCACCACTTCTAACATAAGTGAGATTAACTTCAGAATCACTAGCAAAAAGGTAATCAAGACATATGCTCATGAAATCATATTAGAAGACAAGTGATAACCATTCAAGGGGATATGCCCTTGTTTTCTTCCTAGGGGGACCCACCTATAGTTAGATATTTATGTATTATAGATAGATATAAAATTTTAAAATAGTGCCTTGCAACCATTTGCAGGCTTGGTGGCTTAGTTGGCGATTTTATGAGTCAACAAATTTCAGGTTTAGTTTCCTTTACAATATGTGTGGTCTCGACCCATGACTATTCCACCCTATTGACAATTGTGAAGTGGTATCCATATTAGCCATTCCTAGGACATATAGAGAAGTGACTGTAGGTGGTATGTACTTGTATTACATGAGGCAAACACATAATTTCTGTTTCGACTCCTTTGGAGGGTGTCCGTCTTCATGAGGGTACTTTCACCTTAGGTGAATGTTGCAATAAAGTTACCATAAATTTCTCTCACACCTTCGCTATCCATTATTTGGGGACTTGGCATCCCCCAAGGGTTGGTTTTCATAAGTCCCCTTTATCCACTATGTTTCCTATTGACAACTTATATTTGTTAGGGGTGTGCTCTTTTTTTTGAGTCTAGTCCTTTTCCTCATTTTTTCCCATTTACAACGATAAGACCTAGCTTGACCATGTGGGATTCCCCCCTTGGCTTGGTTTTTCGGGCCTAGATATTGGAGTGAATCATATAGGTGACATGTAATGATTCAAATTATATTATCCTTAGGTTTTCCCCTCCCAGTAAGGTTGGAATTTTCCTTTAGGGAGTGTCTGAGTGATAACATTTTGTCGTTGTTGTTGGGGATAAATTCCATTCCCTAGGTATTCAAAGTTTGTATACAACAATATTTCTATGAGTAGGATCCCAATCATTTTATTAACTCACCTGATGAATCCATTGAAGGAAAGAAGACCAATTCCCTTAGAGAATTTAGAACTTAGTTTCTTATAGGGTGAAGCAAGCATCCATGTTGGAATTCATTTGATTATTCACCTTGGCGACTCCACTTTGGTTGAAAATGGATCCAGGGGAATTTCACGAACAATATGATAATATTGATGTTAAAGAAGTTTTTGAATACCCTAATCATTACTCTCTAAAATGGTTATAGGACCTCCTAAAATATGGCAGTGATCCTTCATTAGCTATTCCTCACATTGTGATTTTTCAAAGATATATTCCAGAGATCAATGTAATGCATGAGGATGTGATCATGAGTATTTTTGTATACTCTTTGAGGATTAAACAAAGTGATTGGGATAGATATTACGGGGCTCCAAAACATATGACTTCCATGGCTCTTTTCTTTGATGTTTTCTTTAAATGTTGGCATCCTCCCTTTCAAGATTATAAAATTTCTCTCAATGACCATATAATTATCTTACAAGAGAACACATAGGATGAATTGGTTTAGATCATTGAAATTGAGGAAACATTAACTTTGTCTATTGATTAAGACAAATAGATTTCACATGATGAATAAGAAGTACTTCACAATTTTATTGAGATTCGAGGACATGAAGAGCTACCTTCTTCATCCTCCATTCTTGAGGAAGAATCACTTGTTTTTTCTCACATAGAAGATCATTTGTTGTAAGTTTTAAACCTGTGAAGTAAACAATGCATATAAATTCTTAAGAAAAAAAGAATTAATCAATGGCTCATACACATAGTACACAAATATTTACGCTCGAAACCCTTAACCGGGAGAAAACCAACCTTCCTTGGCGTCGCACCTCTCAAATCTTCATTGTATTAATTTCACAATTCACAATACAATATATACAATAATTTAGGTATTCTGCAACTACCAAAAGCCTAATCCCTTAGTCCGAGATTAATTTAGAAAACCACTGAAAATAGCGAAAAATGCAAACATCAAATCTGATGCACCCCCCACACACATGCAAATAATATAACACCTACCCAAAAATGGTTTCATGATCCCATCAAGGAACAACATTTCCATGAAATGCAATTTTGGCCATGATTATGTGGAACAACCTTGTGAGTCTATTGATGGAGAGAACCTTGATGAAAATATTGAGGGTATTAGCAATTAAGTTCATTTTTCCCACCCACCTGAAGATATTTGTTCCCCTTTTCAAATTGTTGAACTTTATGATCAATCATTTAACGATTTTGAAAGGGTTGACTTTGACAAAAAAATCCATATTTATTCCCTTATGCCTTGATGACTTTGTCTAAATTGGAAGACTTAAATGAGATACAAGATGTTTTTACTTTGAAGGTGAACCCATCTATGATATTGACTATGAGGTTGAAGTCAAGATAATTGATATTGAGCACTATGAAAGGTTTAACTTAGGAAATTTTGATGTAATATTTAATGGTTCAAATCCTCATGAGCATGAAGTAATGCTTTTCCCTCCTTTGAAAAGTATGAGTCATGAAGGGGATATTCTAGATATGGAGCATTTATTACCTCATAGTTTATCTTTGACTTGTGAGTATCCTCATTGTTCTACCTTGGATTTGAACAACGAGTATCCTCACCCCCATTCCTTACTTTTGAATCATAAGTACTCTCCTCCTTTACCTTTGACCATGAGTGACATGGAAATTCAACAACTTCCATTCATATCCCAATTAGAGCTTCCTTCAAAATCTTTCTGTTGGAATGTGTTAATTTGGAAGGTAAAAATGTCTAGTGTTATTTTAGAAGAAGTTGTAATGTTATGTAAAAGATTTATCCCACATTCATCATGTAGTAAAACACTCTTGTTATCATTTATTATATAAAGAGGTGAAATTACGTTTATCCCACATGTATTATTGAGATGTAATTCCTCCATATCTCTTGGTATATAATAGAGGTAATAGAGACCCATGAGATACATGAAAAATTATTAAATTTGTAGAGGCTAAAGCATTTGTGGAGGTGCTCTCAAGTGTAAGATTGGAGATTTCTGAAGAATAAAAAAGACAATACGTTCTCGTGGATGTTTCCCCATTTTGGGGTTTTACCACGTATATCTGGAGTACTCTTTTTCTCTTGTCTCTTTCTTATTATGATTAATTGTTGTTGTTATATGTATATGAGGATGGACTAATAAGGTTTTGTTGTTTAGTATTGTTGTATGTTTATTCACATGTCTCAATATTCTAACACTTTCTTCCTTGGTTTGTCAAGTAAAAACAATGAGTTGACACATTCATTTGATTACATTAATCTCATTGATCTTTGGATGGAGGAAGTTTGTGGGAGGTACTAACCCACTTTAGTAGTGACCAAAATTCCACCTTGCATCCACCAAATCATTAATGTATCCATGTTTTGGTTTATAACCAAACACAAGGGAATACTTCAAACCATGGATTACCTTCTCAACTGGTTGCATTGGATATTTGACTTTACTTAGCAACCACTCCTCTTATTTAGTTTGTAGGAATAGGTAAATAATACATTCTTTGGAACATTAATTAGATATTTGTGTGTTTGTTTTCTTTCATTGCCTTATAATAAATTTCATTTATATATTTTCTTTACTTAGAATAGATTTCATTTCATAGTATAGATGCATATTTCCTTTACATGTTTATCATAGTCGTATGCTCCATTTCCTTTGTTTTATACTTAAAAAAAAATCATTTATGTATGGATTTCGTAGATCTCAAGCGTGGTAGATTTTCCCTTATCTCATATTTCCTAGAGATAGATGTGCATTCTACAAGTCCAGAGTTAGGATTTTGTAGTTCTCATACACTCTATCCATGCAAGTGCATGTCCCCAATTAGGAGCCAGATGTTTCCCTATTGGGTAACTACCTTCAAAGACACACTCATTTGGGTGTGATGTTGTTGCATTGACGAGGTCCCGCTCCATCTTCTCAGATCTAGTCTTGTATCTCCATTGAATTCTATCATTACACACATCGATGCTCTTCATATTGATTCTTCAGTGGTATATCGATTCATCTACTCCATAATTTTTATCGCATATGTTCTAGTAGATGAAACTTCATTTATTCAATTGGTATGATTCTATATGTGGTTTCATAGCTTAGAAGTGATTTTGATAGTTTCTGAATTGTTTGTGAAACTGCTAGATGTTAGATTTGAACTTTTAACATTTCTAACTAAGTAAAACTGTTACCTTTTTACCTCGCCAACCATGGGGTGACATAATTGTTGTTGGATATGTGTTTCCTAATCTAGGCCAATAGGTACTACTAAAAGTCAAGATGGATAGTGTACCCATATCATACACATATTTAACACTTTTCTCTAATTCCCTTACACTATCGTCTCATCCATATAAAAAATTACATCCCCCTACTTATGAATAGCCTATCAAATGTCATCCATAAAGTCTTATCAAAATAATCAAAGAAGAAATCAAGGCAAACCTAAGTTAAATAAATCTAAAAGAAAAGGATCAGAGGTGAAGAGAAATGAAAAAATCTATACTACTTCAATTAAAAAAGGCCCACCCCCTAAATCCCTAGTGCTAAATGCCTATGTAAAGAAAAATGAATGGAAAATGAAAGAAAATTATGTAAAGAAAATGAATGGAAAATGAAAATGAAAGCTCCCTCTCAAAGGTTTGTAGAAAATAAATTGAAGACTCCTAGCCAAAAAAGGGCTAGTTGGACCAGTAATAGACCTAACACATCGTTTTATGGCTTTGAATGTTATATCATAATGTTTTTCCATTTCCCCTTCCATAAATTAATTCACCTTTACATATTTCTAACCAAGGCACTTGGGAAATACCTTATGTCCTAGGTGGAAGACATGTGTAATAAGGATGAGGTTGTACCACCATGGTTTACTTAGGTAATTCGGTAAAATCAACTAATGTTATTAATATTGAAGGGAATTATCTATGTTTATGTGCCTAACAACTTGTTGGAGTCTTGATTCATCATTATAGGTTTGCACTGCACATAGGAGTTCGTGCACTTTACCTTGGGATTTGTGTCATTATGGGAACCACATCATCAGGGTGTCCACCTCAACATTTGATGTCACATGAAGTATAATAACATTGTAATTTGGTTATCTAGCATATGTGAGGAGTGTCTCCTTCCTAAGCCCATTTTTCATACATGGGACTTTATGGATGTATTATTGAGATAGTATGTTACATGCATATGTGCGAAAATTAATAGACTCCACTTTATCTCTCATTACATGTTTCTAGACGCTTCTAGAAGGAGAGATTTATCTTATTTGAACAAATCAACACATGTGAAGACTAAGAACACCTTATCTCTCCTCTCCCTAACATGTGGGGGGATTTTTTTTGTTTTGAGGCTTCTAGAAAGCGGGTGCTAGTGGTTTTGACCTCCCTTTCACCATCACAGATTGGAATGGATAAGATTTGATGGAGCACTCCAAGAATTTAACCAAATCATTTCACAAGTGGATAAGTACTAGAGAAGCGTACCTTTTTACCTCACACATATGGAGGAGTTAGTTGGAAGTTGGAAATGATTGTATTTTGAGCACATGGTATCATGGGAACATTGTATTGTATGATGCTTTTGAGGCACCTCTTCTCATATAAAAGAGGTTTCTCTCTTCATTTTGTTTTGTTGGGAATAAAGTGAAGAATTCTTGGAAAATCTTGGTGTGAGTTCTTTTGTTTTCTTGGTGATTTTTTTCCTTGCTTATATTTGATAACAAGAGTATGAGAAATTTTCAATGAGCTAAAGAGTTTTCTAGAAGATCAATCAAGCAAGGTATGGCTATGAACCTATCTTGTTTTTTTTGCATGGTTAGATTTAGTATATGTTATTGAAGATAAATGTTTATGGCTTTGTATTCTCAACATCAGGTTAATTTAATCTCTCTTGCATTTATTTGAGGTTTGATTCAACCACATGATCCAACTCCGTTTGGAGTATTTCTTAGTCTTTTGTTATCATAGTTTGAAGATCTTCCATGCTCACTTGTTGGTGTTGAATACCTCATCACTTATAGAAGGGAATTTTTTTATAGGAATATATGGACCCCATAACCCAATGGTAACAATTTTTTTCTATCTACATGTTTTTTATTTTCTTGAGTTATATCGCATATCCTTACACAATTTTTTGCAATTGGCGGATTTTTTATCTCCTAATTCCTAGCTAGCTACTGAGGGTCTGAAGTGTTTTCTTTCCATCACCTTGTACTATCAAACCCCGGGGTTCTATTTACTTGTATTGCATGTCTGATCTATCTATCTATTGCATCCTTAGCTATCTCTCTTCAGCCAATTTTTGCACTGTTTGAATATGCAGAGTTCACGATCTAGATCATATGTATAAACTCCATTTTTTGAAGGACTTGGATACCTATTATTTCTCTAGACTGTATTTTCTCCTAGGTATTCCTCTAATCTTCCCAAGCTACCTCATTGTTTTATAGATCATTACCCTTTCTTCACTGGTCATTTCACTAGCTACCTCTATATATAATTGTAGGGTTTTTCTAGAGTTATATTCAGGGCATATCCACTATTTGGAGGGTCATTCCAAGCCCTTCTAGTTTCAACTTGTTGAATCTCTCAAACCCTTACTAAATTTGTCCTAACTAATCGATTTATCCCTGTATTGTTTCCTCTTTTCCACTGGTTATACCCCTATAGCCCACTGTCAAATCTACAAAGTGTTTGCATAGAGAAAGTGTTCTCTAGTTGACCTTGCCTAGACTTTATTTTCCTCCTTTCTTGATAGGCTTCATAGCCATTGATCGAAAATGGATCCAGGAAGGCCTAAAAATCAAAGTTCTCGAAATTAGATGAAATCAACACCATTGCATCGGGCTTGTCGTGCCGATTCTGTCCATACAGTTTTTTTCCAAAAATGGGCATCGTATGCGAAAGTTATCGCGTTCTGATCGATTTCCCAAACAAACAAAAAAAGTCAAAGTCAATAGTCAAACAGGTCGTACTGTTGACTTTAGCAGTATATCAACATGATGTCATAATGACATTAGCAGGGACACGTGGTAGCACGAGGATGTGCCACATGTCACTCATTTTTGGCATTTTCAGGCATGATGTGGACTAGTAAAAAAGTGAAACGTGGCATCGTACGAAGGTGACACGTGGCACCGTGCAGAGGTGACACATGGAACTATACGGATGTGACACATAGTTGTACAGATGCTGACATGGGCCAATGACAATCCAACACATGGTGGTATGAAAGGATGACATGGAAGTACAAAAGGATGACATGGTAGTACATAAGGATGATGTGGCACTGTACAAATGCTGATGTGGCAGTACTGATCTAAAAATGAAGAAGACTTGTATTCTTGAAAATATTTGCAAGTTAAATTTATGTGTTAAAATGCAAATGGATCAACTTTGCAACACAACTTTAATAGGATTTACTCATTCAAGATGCATATAAACAGCAGCAAAATCAGTGAACAGAAAACACATAACACAACAAATGATAAAGGAGTTCACCCCTCTCTTGGGCTACATCTCCTGGTCCAACTTCCAATGGATCATTTGTATTATTTGCTCAAAGTGCTCAAAAATGTGCTTTACAATGCTCAAAATGCAAAATAGACTGCTCCAATGGCTTCAGAACGTCCAAAAACCCCTAGCTGGGCTTTTTCGACACCTTGTTTGGCCAAAAATTGAAGAAGATAGGCTTCCTAGAAGTCCCCCCTTCAAGCTTGCTATCTCTGCATCTACAAAACACACCCTTTTTGGCTCAACCTAGTCCACACACATTTTAAAGCGTAAAAACTTGGCACTGGACACAACCGTGAAAACCGTGCAAACTGTAGGATGGTTATGGGCGCACCTAGCCCCTAACCGTCAAGGGCAAGGTCATATGACCCATGTGACCACGTGTTTAAAAGTAAGGGCCATAACCGTTTGAACTCTATTCAAACCAACGCATACCCGCGTGCGCGTTCAATGGTCATATGGAAATAAACATGTGACCGCGGCCATAGCAAAAGGGATATGTTAAAATATATGCCCGCGCCTGTGGTCATATTACAACACAACATATGACCGGGGTATAGTTTTAAATGTGCGCGCAAAGGGTTTAAACCGTGGCCATATTACAATACACATAACCACGGGCTGGGGCTAGGCCCCAGCTCGACCCCCCGCCCATACATACAACATTTCAATTCAAATGTAATCCGCACCATATAGTGTTAAGAAACACGATGGTGGCGCGTTGGTTGGTGGTCTTTGCTAAAGCTTTGCATGCAGGTGGAGGTCACGAGGTTGATTCTGGTGGACTCCAAATAAATTTTAAACCAATAAATAGGGGACACGTGGTGGCCATTGATTGGGCCACGTGTCACCATTAAATTTGCTGCAAATAATCCATGTCACTTGCCAACTGTGCAAATAGATGCCTACCACGTGTCATACGGCCCACCACGTCAGCGTCCGTACGGATTGTACGGACTGTACAGTGAGCACCCCTTTTTTTTGCTTGTTTGCCATTTTGAACAGAACGCGATATCTCTCGCTTCCGACGTTCGTTTGAACCCAAACAAGTTGCATTGGGTTCGTAATGACGAGGCCTATGCTCTCGTTTGATTTGAAGTGATTCCGAGCAGTTTGAATTTTAGAGCAAAATTCGATCCCCTGATCACACCTCCCCATTGGAAAGCTTTTGGACCTCCAAAAGACTATTTTCAGTCTATCTAAAGATGAGGGTATAGTTCCCTCACTCTTCCAACCTCAATCCACTTGGCTTTTCTTGGATTTGTACCTTTAAGACCAACTCGAAGATACTCCACATTTCCTCATTTTGAAGTTCGCATTCTCTTGTCAAGGATGGTGTCTTCATGCAGTTCTGTAAGATATTCTGGGGAAAAATCATCTATAGAAGGAATCTGAACATGCTCTCCTTGATCATCAATCAAAGGAGGCTCATACAATTTCAAATTCTCAACATTAACAACTACATACATTTGCATATAAGGAGGCAAATCTAAACGGAAGGCATTGTTACCAATCTTGTCGATAATCCTGAAAGGACCATATCGAATTGGTTTGAGTTTTTTACCTTCTCCTTTAAGCCTCTCCTTACTAATGTAAAGTCAAACTTCATCTCCAACTTGGAAATTGTGATCAACACGATGCTTGTCATGTCTCGTCTTGTACTTGGTTTGACTCTTTTCCAACTGCTCTTGCACCATTTGATGTATCGACTAAATTTGTTCAATGAAATTTTCTGCCCTATCAATGTCATATTGACCATTGACAACAATATCCTTCCCAAAGATAAAATCTAAAGGGGATTTGGGCAAATAGCCAAAACATGCTTCAAATGGCGACGTTTGAGTTGAAGAGTGCTTAGCTCGATTGTAAGCATGTTGAATGTAGTGTAAATGCTCATCCCAAAGTTTAGGATGCTTATTGCAATAAGCACGAAGAAGATGCACCACTGTTCGATTTACCACTTCTGTCTGACCATCTGTTTGCGGATGAAAAGATATTCTTTTTTTTAGTTTGGTGTCCATGAGTGCTCATAAACTCGACCAAAAACTTCCAACAAATCGAGAATCCCGATCAGAAATAATGGATTTAGGCAATCCAAAATGCACCCAAACATTTTGAAAAAACATTTGTGTCGTTTGTTCAGCTATAATCTGCTTTGTACAAGGCATCAAAACACACATTTTGCTAAATCGGTCAACCACAACATAAAGATAATCATGATTTCGTCTAGACATAGGTAAACCTCCTACAAAGTCCATGGAAATACTTTCCCAAGGACGAGAAGGTACCAGAAGTGGAGTATACAAACCCAACTTTCGATTGCTAGGTTTACTTGTGGCACATAACGAACATCCTCGAACATATCTTGAAACACTTTCATTCATTTTAGGCCAGTAGCAGTATCTTTGCAAATTAGTCACTGTCTTGCCTACACCAAAATGACCAGCAATAAGAGAAGAATGGGCTTCTCTTATAATGTTGATTCTTTCCCCCTGTGGAATACATAGCTTACCAAGATTATACAAAAGATTATCATGCACATGGTAATCCAATTCCTCAACATGGTTAGAATGACACAAAGTTTCATAGACTTCTTTAAAATCAGTATCCAAAGCATATTGCTCAACATAACTTTCATGCATGATAGGACTATGCTTAAGAATAACTGAAGCACCAATAATAGGCCTTGAAAGCATATCAACAACTTTGTTATAAATGCCCTTCTTATACCTGATGACCAAGTGGAATTGTTGAAGAAAACCCATCCATCTGAATTGCCTAGCTTGTTGTAGCTTTGTTTGTGATTGTAAGTATTGCAATGGTTGATGGTCGGTGTGAACAATGGTTTCTTTTCCCAACAAATCATGTTTCCATTTTTTCACACTTTGTACCAATGCATACAACTCCTTATCATAAGTAGGATAGTTAATC
>ML804768.1:157763-175396 GCA_009831015.1 Picea engelmannii
ATCCTACAATACACCTCAATCTGACGAATCCAATTATCTAATTTCTCAGCATTAACTTCTCCATTGTACATTGGCAATTCGAATTTAATATCAAGATTTAATGAAGGAATTTGCGAAGGAGTTTTACCATGTCCCTTTGGAGAGTTCGAAAGAGGTCTTGAATTGGTAGAAAAAGAAGAAGAAGAAGAAGAAGATGGAGGAGAGGGTGGTGGAGAAGCACCATTCCCTCCATTTCCATTTGGAGTTTTATCACCACTGTCTCCCTTGTGCTTTGAAGGGTTGGAGCCTTCACCTTGCAAACTTGTATTCCTTTCCATCAAGATCTTCATCATCTCTCTCATTTCCATGACAACCTTTCTAAGATCTTCATCTTCTGCAGGAACATGTTCATGACTCTCTTCATGAACCATACTTGGTGAATACCTCCTTGAAACTTGCGGTGATGGTATATGCTTCCTCCTTGAAGGATGAGAACTTGGCTCTACAAGTTGACCTTCTCCTCTTCTGAGTTTCAACCTTGTGAGCATCAGAAAACAAAACACTTGCAAATAATCAAGTCTTCAAAAACCAATGCTCTGATACCAACTTGATCTAAAAATGAAGAAGACTTGTATTCTTGAAAATATTTACAAGTTAAATTTATGTGTTAAAATGCAAATGGATCAACTTTGCAACACAACTTTAATAGGATTTACTCATTCAAGATGCATATAAACAATAGCAAAATCAGTGAACAAAAAACACATAACACAACAAATGATAAAGGAGTTCACCCCTCTCTTGGGTTGCATCTCCTGGTCCAACTTCCAATGGATCATTTGTATTGTTTTCTCAAAGTTCTCAAAAATGTGCTTTACAATGCTCAAAATGCCAAATAGACTGCTCCAATGGCTTTAGAACGTTCAAAAACCCCTAGCTGGGCTTTTTCGGCACCTCGTTTGGCCAAAAATTGAAGAAGATAGGCTTCCTGGAAGTCCCCCCTTCAAGCTTGTTGTCTCTGCATCTACAAAACGCACCCTTTTTGGCTCAACCTAGCCCACACACATTTTAAAGCGTAAAAACTTGGCACTGGATGCAACTGCGTGAACCATGCAAACTGTAGGACAGTTATGGGTGCACCTAGCCCCTAACCGTCAAGGGCAAGGTCATATGACCCATGTGACCGCGCATTTAAAAGTAAGGGCCCTAACCGTTTGAACCGTATTCAAACCAACGCATACCTACGTGCGCGTTCAATGGTCATATGACAATAAACATGTGATCGTGGCCATAGAAAAAGGGCTATGTTAAAACATATGTCTGTTCCTGTGGTCATATTATGACACAACATATGACTAGGGTATAGTTTTAAATGTGCGTGCAAAGGGTTTAAACCGTGGCCATATTACAATACACATAACCACGGGCTGGGGCTAGGCCCCAGCTCGACCCCCCGCCCATACATACAACATTTCAATTCAAATGTAATCCGTACCATATAGTGTTAAGAAACACTATGATGGCGCGTTGGTTGGTGGTCTTTGCTAAAGCTTTGCATGCAGGTGGAGGTCACGGGGTCGATTCCGGTGGGCTCCAAATAAATTTTAAACCAATAAATAGGGGACACGTGGCGGCCATTGATTGGGACACGTGTCACCATTCCATTCGCTGCAAATAAGCCATGTTACCTTCCAACTGTGCAAATAGCTTCCTGCCACGTGTCATACGTCCTGCCACGTCAACGTCTATACAGACTGTACGGACTGTACAGTGAGCACCCCTTTGTTTTTGCCTATTTGCCATTTTGAATAGAATGCGATATCTCTCGCTCCTGACATCCGTTTGAACCCAAACAAGTTGCATTGGGTTCGTAACGATGAGGCCTACGCTCTCATTCGATTTGAAGCGATTCTGAGCACTTTGAATTTTTGAGCAAAATTTGATCCCCTGATCAAGTACAAAAGGCTGATGTGGCACTGTATGGAAGGTTGACGTGGAACATTATGGAAGGTGGCGTGGCAGTACAGATGCTAACATGGCTGTTAACTAGGCAGGTGACATGGAAGTACGAATGATGATGTGGCAACTAACGAGGCAAGTGACGTGGCAGTATGGATGTTGACATGGCTCGGGCCAATCAGGGGGAGACATCTGGCCCAATTAGAGGGTGCCACGTGGCAGCCCAAATTTTCCTAATATGGGATAAGTCGGATTTTTATGGCCCTAGTCATAAGGGGCACCATACGACTAGGAGCCCAAGATTTGGGGGTTGTGCCTATTAGGCTAAATTTGGTGGATTTGGCCAAATTTGGAGGATTTGGCCAAATTTGGAGGATTTAACCAAATCTGGGCCTGATTTTAGTTAATTTTTTCCTAGAAAATGGGATCTAAGCCCAAAAAGAGTTCATAAAGAGGGGGGAATTTGGCATTTCAACCCCCAAATAAAATTCTATATAATCAAGGCATGATTGAGTGTTTTTCAAGTTCAGAGACAACAAAATGATGAAGTTTTTGAAATCCTAAGCCATTTTTATGCAGGGAAGCCATTGAGGAAGCGAACATTGGAGGTCAATTCTAGGATCTATGCTCAGCCTTTTCGGTGTCGTCAGTTGCATTAGATTCATGAGGTCGATCAGAACATAGAGAGACCATCTTGTAATCGCTTTGATGCAATTTTGATGTACTTTTGAAGCATTACAGAGAAATAAGAAAGACTTCCCCACTGAGACAAAGGTCCAGAGACGTAGAAAAATTTGTGCCAAACTCCGTTATCAAGCTTGTTGTTATGGTTTTTTGTTCCTTATGTTTACTTTCCCATCTACATTCAATTTTTATGATGGTTGCAATATTCTTTCATTAATATCTTCTTCTTTCCTTAATTCCTAAGTGGTAATTTAACACATGGTTAAAACTCAACCAAGTCTTTAAAAGATCATTTTTGGATCAAGTGGTATCAGAGAAGGTTCATGGTTGGTTGTTTGATTTTCCATGATTACTAGGGAAAAGCTAAGTCATGGTGAAGGCGAGCTTGTAGAAGGGGATCCTGAGATTGGATAGAGAAAGAGGGCATCTCAAAGTGAGAAGATGGCATCTAAAGAAGGAATATCTCAAATAGAGTTTAAAAGACATTCTTCACCATGTATGATATGGTAAAGGTCTTATATGATGATTACTTGGAACAAAAGAGGCCTTTTCAAGGGGAATAGTCAAGACAAGACAAAAGTGAAGAAGGAGAGGACCCTCCTAAACCTCCTCCTTCACCTCCTTCATCTCCATCATATTATTCTTCTTCAAGTACAAGTGCAACTTCCAATGCAAGAAAACATTCTCATAAACATAAACATGACATGCCATTACTTAAACTTGGTGTAAAATTTGAATTTCCCATGTATGATGGTGAAGTCAATGCTGAGAGGCTTGATAACTGGGTCAGACAGATGGAAGTTTATTGCAGTGTGCAACAAATCAAATATGATGGAACCCAAATCAAATTGGCATCGCTTCGTCTTGCAGGCACAAAACTCATCTGGTGGAAGAGTAAGTTGCAACATGGTACGCAACAAGTTGGTAAAGTATTTCCAACATGGAAATATTTTGTTTTTTCACTTAGAAAGCAGTTTTATCCTTTGGGTTATAAGGAAAAGGATTTAATTGAATGACAAAGTCTTAAACTAAGAAAAGGACAAATGGTGCAGGAATACACAAATGGATTTCGTAAGATTGCATTAAGGTTAAATATCCCATTACATACACAAGAAACTCTTATGAAGTATATATGAGGTTTACCTGCACATATTCGTAACACCGTATTTATGTTTTGACCTACTAATCTTGATGAGGTTTCTGTTCAAGCAATGTATATTGAAGCAAGGAAAACAAGAGTTGGTGTATCATGGGAATCGTCTTCAAGGAAAGAAGACAAATGAAAGGGGAATGGAAAGAAATAAAGTTCATCGACCTGAAGGAAGAGAAGCTCTCTTGCAAGCATTACAAGGAAGAAGGGCATGATGATGACCATTGCTGGAAATTGCACCCATATAAGAGACCAAAGTGGTTCAAAGAAAGGAAAGGGAGGCAAATAGTTGCAACAACAACACGACCAACATACTTGGTGTATGATTCAGGTGATGAGACTAAGATCACAACAATTGGCTTGACAGGTAAAATTGGTGATGGATATGATTCTAGAAGTAAATTGTTTCATATAAGGGTCATAATGAAACATACTAAGATCGATACATTGATAGATAGTGGATCTCAATCTAACTTGATTTCAGAGGAAGTGGTTAAAAAGTTGGGATTGACAACTAAGATACATAATAAACCTTACTCACTTAAATGGATAAACAACAATCATAAATTTCCCATAACAAAGTAATGCACTTTAAGGTTTTTAATTTCATCAAAGTTTGTGGATGAGGTATCATGTGATGTGGTGCCACTAAATGAATGTGGAATGGTCTTAGGAAACCCTTATCTATACAATCACAAAGCAATCTTCTACATGGAACATAATCGATATCACTTAACTAAAGAAGGAAATGAATATGTTGTACATGCTCATCACTTAAAAGAAAATCAATCTCTTCAAACAATGGAACAATTAAGGAAGGAAACTTATGCAAGAAACACACCTATAATTGTGCCAAGTAAAGTAGTTGATCTTAAGAATGAACATGAGATGGCTATATAATGGAAATTCAATCATACTTTGCTTCAAGATAAGTTAATGTTGTGTAAGCAAATCAAACATATTGCTACATTTTCAGTCATATTTATGATCTTATCACTGCTTATGTTCTCTACATGGATGGTAGTGGATTCAGTAAGATGTGAATGAGTTAAAGTGGCTAACAATATGCTTTTAGTTGTCATGGTTGTTATGCAACTGATTATGATTCGACAGGTGCATAGGACAAAGTTTAAATACAAAGGAAAAGTGGGGTGGCCTATCCCGCACTTGATGACTGGTTAATATCCTTTTGGAGGACCAAAAGTTATTAGTGGGGAGGCATGATCCAAAATGGATCCAAGAAGGCCTCAAAATAAAAGTTCTTAGAATTAGACGAAATCAACGCCATTGTGTCGGGCTCGTCGTGCAATTCCGATAATATATGTTTTTCCAAAAATGGACTCTGTATGCGAAAGTTATTGTGTTCTGATAATTTTTCCAAACAAGCAAAAAAAAACAAAGTCAATAGTCAAAGAGGTTGTACTACTGATGTTAGTAGTACATTAGCATGATTTCAGCAGGGACATATGGCAATATGAGGAGGTGACATGTGTCACTCATTTTTGGAATTTTCAGGCATGAAGTGGACTAGTGAAAAAGTAACACATGGCACCATATGGAGGTGACACATGGCACTGTACAGACGCAACATGTGGCTATATGGACGTTGATGTGGCCAAATGAAAATATGACATGTGGTGGTAAGGAAGGCTGATGTGGCAGTATGGAAGGCTGATATGGCACTGCATGGATGTTGTCGTGGCATCACGAAAGCCTGACATGGTGGTACGAAATGATGATGTGGCATTGTACAGAAGGATGACATGGCACAATATGGAAGGTGATGTGGTAGTACGGATGCTGAAGTGGTAGAACGAATGTTGATGTGGTATCTGACTAGGCAGGTGATGTGGAAGTACGTATGCTGATGTGGCTCGGGCCAATCAGGGGGTGACACATGGCCCAATCAGAGGGCACCACATGGCAACATGAATTTTCCCAATGTGAGCTAGGTCATATTTTTAGGGCTCTTCTCACAAGGGGCGCCATACGACTAGGAGCCCAATATTTGGGGGCTACTCTTGTTAGGCTAAATTTGGCAGATTTGGCCAAATTTGGAGGATTTAACCAAATCTGGGCCTGATTTTAGTGGATTTTTTCTTAGAAAATGGGATCTGAGCCCAAAAAGAGCCCATAAAGAGGGGGAAGTTGGGATTTCTACCCCCAACTCAAATTCTATATAATCAAGGAATGATTGAGTGTTTTTCAAGTTCAGAAACAACAAAATGATGAAGTTTTTGAAATCCTAAGCCATTTTTATGTAGGGAAGCCATTAAGGAAGTGAACTTTGGAGGCCAATTCCGGGACCTACGCTCAACCTTTTTCTGTGCCGTTAGTTGCGTTGGATTCATGAGGTTGATAAGAATGCAGATAGACCAACTTGTAGTCCTTTTGACGCAATTTTGATGTAATTTTTAAGAATTGAAGAGAAATAAGAAAGCCTTCCCCACTGAGACAAAGGCCCAAAGACGTAGGCAAACTTGTGCTGAACTCCGTTATCAAGCTTGATGTTATGGTTTATTGTTCCTTATGTTTACTTTATGATCTGCATTTTTTTTTTATGATGGCTGCAATATTCTTTCATTAAGATCTTCTTCTTTCCTTAATTCCTAAGTGGTAATTTAACACATGCTTAAAACCCAACCAAGTCTTTAAAACATCATTTTTGGATCAGCCATAGGTGGCCCAATCTCAAATCCTTTCCAACTACTTTCCAAATACTCTCAACGTTATCTACATTTTTCATCTGGTGTGCTAGTTTATCAAATATGATTTGCAGTCAGGGTTATATGTGTTACTTGCTAATCTAACCTATTTGCATTGTTTGCCTAAGTCTGAGCATGATTGGAGAATTTCTAGTAATAAAAATTCCACTGAAAAATAGATTAAGGTAAATGTGATTAAAGTTATAGTTGGTATAGACATTTTACAATCTGGGCCTTAATGTGATGATAAGAGGTACTCAAATACCTACTTATATATTTGTGTTAACTGTTGATTATGGTGTTGTAACAAATGAGTGCATGAACACAAGTTTGATGTATTGCCTATATTACATATGAACATGTGTATTTGGGTTGGACACATTATATTTTCTACAACATTATATGGCATGTCTGTAATGAATCATTGTTGAACAAATTTTTGTTAGCATTAATGATTGTACCATAGAATCGATCATTCATAAGGCAACACACTTTACTTTCATATTCATGTTACTCCAATAAATGATCACAATAGTCCATGTATGTCACACTGAATATTTGTATTTGTTTATATTTGACGTGCTCTCATAAAAGTGGTTTGGAATGAATTACATGTTGCAATAATATTTCTAATTTGAAATTCATACTTTGCATGCTATTGATTATTGACCATTGAATCCATTTTGCAAACAAAGCATTGTTTTCTCTAGCTCACTAAAATCAACCCTTTGAGTAATCAATAGCCTTAAAATAAACACTAATCTAAAATTAATTAAACTTTATTTCATTTATGCCAAACTGACATTAGAATAGGATTTAGGGCCTTGGTGTAAGTTGGAGAGAAAATTCTCCAAGGTTGTGAAACCAAACTAAAAGTCACTAGTGAGAGATAAATCCATTAGTAGCAAGGAGCACTCATAGGGAAAGGTCCTCTCAAATGGGAGTTAAGCACGAGGTAGGACTTAGAGAAGGTGGGGTGATAACACCTCTTCACTTGTTATGGTGTCCATGGACTACTACGTTTATGGGGATTTCAAAAGTGCAAGGCCCTTTGGGTGGTATCACTTATCATAATTTTGAGCTTAGTTTCATTGCCCATTTGTGTGGTCTGGACTCATGATTTTTCTTCCTGATCATTGATTGCGAAGTGGCATCCATAGTGGCTATTCCTGGAACATCTGCAGAGGTGACTATAGGTGGGAAGTACCTGCAGTACTTGAGGCATAAGCATAATTTTTGTTTTGGATCTTTCAAAGGGTGCTTGTCTTCATGAGGGTACTTTCAACTTAGGTGAATGATGTGAGCATATCACCGTAATTGTCTCTCACACCTTCACTAGCCAGAATTTGGGGACTTGAAAGCCCCCAAGGGTTGGTTTTCGAAAGACCACTTTATCCACTAGTTTGCATGTTGACAACTTAGATTTTCTAGGGGTGTGCTATTTGTTTCTGAGTCTATTCATTGATCTATAAAATGTCGTGGATATTCCATTGGAACATTTCATTACAACAGATATGACAAATAAAACTGGAATCCACACTACGAAGGTTAAATTCCTTTAGATTCCATAATCTTTAGTTACTGATTTTCTACTTATGCATGAAATAGATAAAATGAAAAAGATAGAGAATAATAAAATACAATCACACACCATCCAAAAAATAACAATTTTTTTTTTCTCTGGGAAACCCTTACAGGAGAAAACCTAGCTAGAAGGTGAGTTCGCTCTACTCTCTTTTCTTTGGTATGAAAATAATGCAAGTACAAAGGAGAAGGCACTCTCTATGGATTTATATGAGACCTGTGGCCTGCTAGGATGATATAAGCATTAACGCCCTCTATTATGAACTCTAATTTCACTTCCAATTTTTTGCTTTGCTATGGAACAAAATAAAATAACATGGAATGGGACCCCTTCTCCTCCTAGCAACCCATTATTTAACATATCTTGACAACCATCTAGTGGCAGGGTTTTGACTTCCTCAATCCTCAATTTTGATAAGGGTTTAGACCTTATAGAATTTTCTTAGGAAATCCACTACATGGCTAGCCCCACTTGTTTAAGTAATGGAGGCTAACATTGAATCCACTCGCACCATGGTGATCAATACAATAGGTCAACTTGCGAGAGGCATAACTTTGGCATACGAAATTCGATTGAGGCAAGGAAAGGTATCGGTGTGTAAAATATAGATGGCTACTACATAGTAGGGTTTGTACCATAAAAAAGTGTCATTTGATTCCTCAAAATGGCTCTAGAATATATTAGATAGTTTTTTGGACCCAAATTTCCAAATTTGGACCAGTTGCTAAAATAGCTCTAAAAGTTGATTCCTCCATTTTTTTCACCCCTAAAGCATCGAGATAGATTAAAAATAATATAATGACCCAATCCATATCATACCCCCCCCCCAACAATCCATAGTCCCCAAAATATTTACTGAATGAGGTGAGGAAATTTTTTCTCTACCTTCTCCCTAGAGTACCATTTTTCTTTGCTTGGAATTTGTCCTTTCAACCCAATCTTTCAAAGATCATTCTACCCCTTTCTTGTATTTCTAGACCTCTTCTACAAAATTGTGTCCTCTACCAACTCTGGATGATCATTTGGTTCTAAATCCTCTATGGAAGGTAGGAGTTGCTCCTCCTTCTTATTCAACATGGGGGGGTCATAGAGTTTGAGATTCTACACATTCATTATTGAGTAAATGCACATGTGCATGGGTATACTAAGTCTATAGGAGTTATCTACAACATTTTCCAATACCTCAAAAGGACCATACCACAGAGCCTTGATCTTCGTACCAGGACCCTATAGTCTTTCCTTATTTATCTGCAATCGTACTCTATCTCCAAGTATAAATGTTATCTTTGTTCTGTGTTGGTCATGTTTAGCCTTGTAATTTTCCTATGACTTATTCAACACCTGATGTAATTACAAATGGATCTTATTGATATTCTCAATAATTGTTTTCTACTTTTAATTAATATCCTGTGAGGTCCTCCCTCACTTGTCCTTGCTTTCCATATATAATATCTAAGGGTGAAGGTAGAAAATATCCAAATAAAGTTTCAAAAGGTGACTTACCAATAGAAGTGTGGATTGATGTGTTATAAGAGTGTTGTATATATATCATACTTTCATCCCATGTCTTTATATTCTTTTGATTGTAACCCCTCAAAAGCTACACCAAAGTCATGTTGACGACTTCCATATGCCCATCTATCTATGGATGGAATGTTGTATACCTCTTGAGCTTAGTGTCTATCTTCTCCCATAATGTAGTTCAGAAGGCACTAAGAAATTGTTGGCATGTTTATAGGAAGAATGTTCTTGTCCTTGATGGCAAGAAAAACAATGAACCAAACCTTGAGAGCATAGAAGATGAGAAAGCTCAGAAGAGATAACAGTTTCCAGAAGTGCAGACGAGGTCCAAGAGACAGACTCATGAGAGGAGAAAAGGTAGAGACTCGTGAATACTTAGAAAACCTTCTAAGTCATAGAGATCAGAAGCTCGGGAGGAAGAGCGATAGTGGTCGTTGGATCACCAATCTAGAGGACCAACAACTGTCAGATTGAATTAATGGAAGGATAAGATAAGTGGGGCAAAACGATTGAGAATTTGATCGTCCGAATTTCCGTCAGCTGTCGGATTAATTTAAGTGGAAGGACGGATAAGAAATATCCGTTGATATAAGATATTTATCAACAAAAAACATTCATTTCGGGTCTAAAGACGTGAGGAGGTTATTCTCCAGAGAAATCACTTCCAGAGTTTCAGTTTGAGATCTAAAATCCCCGAAGTCCGGAGAGCTGGAGAGTCGTAGTAAACGTCAGTCGTTAGATCATTTTAAAGTGGAAGGACATGATAAGCTATAAAATCAACATCGTAGAATGATCGAGCCGTTAATCTAAGAACATGATCGATGAACAACATTTAGTTCAGGTCTAAAATTTGCGAGGAGGTTACTGTTCGGAGATTCTCACTTCGGAAGAATTGGCGACTTGAAAAGTTGAAATACCCAAAGTCCCGAAGTGAATAAGGATCCACATTGTTGGAACAAGTTTGATCAGACCAGGGTCTAACTCAGGTTACCAAAAAAAGGTACCAAGTAGTCTAGAGCATTGGAATTTTCATCTCCTCCGAAGAGAAGAAGTCTCACCTGTCACACGCCCACACCGGGCATAAGAATTTTTCGATTTTCTTATGGGCCAGGAACTCCATTCATGGTTCATAATTCGGGAGGTCAGGGAACCAGTCCGACCTCCTGGTCATGGATTGTTCTTAACTCTGATGAGCTAGAGCAACTCTTTGATTCCCTGCTGGAATCTCATGAACAATCCATAGGCCCTTTGCACTGCGCGCAAGCCTCTGCCCCATGCGGCCATGGGCATGACCACTAGCTTAACCTAATGGCATGTTGCATCTCATAGTTTTGGGAGTCTTGGTGTGATCCAACTTCAACAGTCCAATCTTCGAACCCCGAAACCCGACTAGGGGCCTAGCGTAGGCTAACTCTTCCCTCATTCTCCTCTATGTGATCACTACCCACAACCATAGGCTTACCTACATGTCGCATCATGTTTCATGACTTCGGAGTTTCTGATGCAAGGCACCCCAAATCCTCCAATTCCTGAGTTCCGAAAGGGATTAACAACCGTTAACTCCCTCTGCTCATGTGACCATTCTCGTGACCACGACCTAACCCTAGGCGACGCTTCAGGACTTCGCATATCGTGAGTTCTCACTTCTTCCTTCTTTGAATTCTCTACCTGGTGAGTCATCGAAATGCTGAGATCTTGCCACGTACCCTCCTTGATGGATGATCGCAATCAAGTCGCGTTTTCGCATATCGTGAGTTCGTATAATTCTTTCCTTCAAAATCCCTGACATTTGAATCAGCAAAATGATGATCTTTCGTCGCATGTCCCTTTCGATGGATGGTTTAGATCATATCGCGATTTCACGTATTGCAAGTTCACAGAACTCTACCCTTTGACTTCTCTGAGGTGCAAGTCAGTGAAACACTGATCGCTCGCCACGCGTCCTTTTTGATAGACGGTCCTGATTATTTCATGGGTTCTCCTTTCACGATCTTGCTCTTTCCTTCACCTCTGATATTTCGGTGCCGATCCTCAGATGTGTATGTGGATCTCCTCCACATGTCCTTCTGGATACAATGGTCTAGAATGATTTCACGAGTCCTTCCTTCGCAAGTTTTCTCCTCTTCTCCTCTCAAATCTCTCAGTGTACAGTTCTACGAACTCCCCTGATCTGCTGCCACCTGTCCTCCTGACGATGGATGGTTCTGAATGTTTCAGAACTTCTCTCATGTACCTTTCTCTGGATTCCAATGATTGTCAGTCCACGTGTTTGGATCCAATGGTCCAGATATGATCTCCTCCTCATGCACATTCTCACCTATCTAGACTCTGATTAGATGGTCCAGATCCTCCCATGATCTACGGTTGTGATTGAATCGCGATTTCACATGTTGTGACTTTGGAAACTAAGTACCTCCGTCCTCTCAGCTCTCGATATCCGATCCCATGAAATGAACTAACGATCCAGATCTCTTCTGGATCGATGACCCCCATTCTTCCTGGGCTTTAGGAGTGGAATGGCTCCCAAGGTTATCTTCATTGCAACTTCACTCGATCCAATGACTTGCAGCTATTGAAGCTCCTCCTAAATCTGACGGTTGGGATGGTTCCCAGGCATCCTCAGATCTAAGGCTCAAAGTTAACTTTGGGACTTCGGGGATTTTACCCCCTTTAGACGAACTCACCCAGTTCACAAAAATCACGAAATTCAAATGACTCCAAGGGTTAACTCTCCCGCTCTTCCCCGTATCCAATGGTCACGACCGACCGTGGTTCTTTCCGAACAGATATCGGCTGTACATCTTACAAAACAAGGGAACCTTCCCTCTTGATACTCAGACCTTACTACTCTTCCTGAGCTTTGTTAGCTCTGAGTGACTTAAGAGCTTTTGTTCTCTTTCTCCTTAACTCAACACTTAGAAGGTTCTCCTGTGCACCCCTGGCACTCAAGGTCGACGAACTCACAATCCACTTATCTTAACTTAAGCCATCACAGGGTTCGGGCATTTATGTGTACAAAACAGGAAATTTGGTACTTTCTTGAACACACAATTTAAACAAGAATAAGGAGATACAATATAACCATTAAGCAAACATGCACATTCCTGAAAACATTCACAACATAACCAATTCATACATAGTTATAGCTAAATTTCACAGGGCAGGAGATCGCTTATCTATTACAGGTTTCCTCCAACCAACTGACTGTGGGTGTTCGTCCTTCCACCCAACCATAGACTCAAAGGCATTCATTCTTAGCACTTTGGCCACCCTCGTGCCAAGCCATGATATCACCAAGGAACTCTCATATCTCTCAAGAGTTCTCTCTTTGTTTTAGCTTCTGCTCCGGTTCATTTCTCTATGCACTTTTAGAGGTTTCCCTCTCTGTTATGGCCTCGATGATTTTTATCATATGCTCGTCCAACATCAAGCTCATGGCCTTCTAATCATGCTCCCATGGAGGGCTCCATGCATCTTTCTCACGATCTTCCGCTCTCTTTTCCTTGTCCCCCTATGTATCTCTCTTACCTTGGAAGGTTTTTTCGACCTATCTTGTTCCTTCTGTCAGAAGGAAGCTCAGGTCTACAGATCTCTGTGGTACTTCGGGCTGACAGCCCATGTTTCCATTCATGGGGGTGGTTAGTTGTTCAACCACCGGTCCTTTCTTCATTAACTGATTTCTCTCCTCTAGTGATATCATGGACAGTACTTTCAAGGCTTCACCCCCACATTCAATTATTGGCAACTCAAACAATAATACATTTACATTGTCCTCATGCCTTAACATGGTAATTCATATTTTAATATTAATTACAAATTGGGGGAAACATGGTGTTACAAATCCCTACCCCTTAAAGGAACATTATCCTCGGTGTTCTTTCTCAAAACACCTATCATGCCTTTCTCATTTAGCTGTTTTAGAAATCTTGATATTTATTTCTCGTTCAGGTTCTTTCTCAGACTCTTAGTCTTCGTCACCTGCCTTCAATAATTCTTGGACAACAAGCACGTTAGTCACAATTTTTATGTGAAAACATCTTACTGTTGTTCAAAATTCAAGAGGAAAATTTCATAATCTAGCACAATACTTATATGTGCAGTTTGTGGATTTGTATCCACATGGTTTTTTTGTTATCCAGGCTCATTGTTTTTCCTTGACATACCCATTGGGTGCATGGTTCCAATTCAATAGTTTACAAGAACTATAATGGTTTCATCTTCCTTGCGGTCACTCACCCTCCAGGCCTAGGCTTAGGCATCCCCTTCACTGCTATACAGTCCCTCGGGCGATCCATCTTGCCTAGCCAATGTTTTCTCGCACAAGAAGAACTACCCACCATGTGCATGATCCCAATAATTTACAAGAACTATTAAGGTATCCTCTTTCTTGCGGTCACTCACCCTCTAGGCCCAGGCTCAAGCATCCCCTTCACTGCTATACAGTACCTCGGGCGATCCATCTTACCTTGCCAAAGCTTTCTCGCATAGGAAAAATTTCAGAGACTCTATCGAGTCTTACAGTCGAGGCATCCCTCAGACTTGCTCTGTCGAGGCGTCCCTCCGGCTTGTGTTACCTCAACACAATAATTTTAAGGTGATCATGGCTTATCATGGGGTTTTCATGGCTCAGTAGTATCCATGTTCATCATCTTCAACATTGAAATCCTTCATCTGTCCTTTCTGGACATATCTTTTCTTCTCACCTGTATCACATGTATACGAGATTCATGAGACATCATTATAAATTCTAACTTTCATAATTTTATTTCACATCTGTCACCTACAGATTTCCCATTCTACAATTTGTTTTCATATTTGTTTAGCACAAGAACCAGATTCATAATTATGGGACTTTCCTTCCCATAACGGTTTGGCTCAGTAGGCAATTAGCCTTCCTTATGGGCTTACAATGCTGCCATATCCAAGACCCCTTTGCTTCCTGCACTTTCAACTTTAATCAACCAAACAAATTGTTAGATTTTCCATGCATATACATTTTTATTGCATCTTTACACATCGTCGAAACAATTTTAGAATTGTGCATACTAACAATCAAATTTACTTTCTCAAAAAGGAAATACCACTCCTTGTAGTTTGGCTCAGTAGACAATCTGTCTTCCTTATGGACTTACAACACTGCCATATCCAAGACCCTTCCCTCCCTGCAATTCATTCTTTACACAACCAAACAAATTGTTAGTTTTCATGCAGATTACCTTTTTCAAAATCAAGTATACTAACAGTCCAAGTCATCTTCATCCATTCAAGGATACAAAGCGAAAGGATACATCATCCCTTACCTATGCATCATCCCAGCCTACCAAAATTTCAAAATATAATTCGGATATCAATTGATTTTAGTGAATGCGCCAACATTCGTGGCCACATTCATACCGAATGCACCCTTGCATTGATTTTCAAGTTTGTCACACTTTATGATAGGTTCTTCGCCATGGTGTGTTGGAATTTAACCAACCTCTTCACCACATGGTTTATTCATTTTCATTCACTCTTACAGCAAGACCATGCTTCCTGCTATAGGCAGATCACATTCCCGGATCAATATACATGAAACTCAAAGGTTTCACATGAATGCCTTTAAGCATTCTTCCTCCATTAATAACCAGTGTGCTACCGCTCATGGCCACCCAAATTTTGTTTTCCTTCACTGTTTTCATAATGTAAGTAAAACCTTGGAAGGTTCTCCTTCCTCACTGAAAATTTCCATTGTCTGTGCTTCTGATAACGTGCATTTCCATGAAGCAACCCCATGTAACGTGCTATCTATGAGCACTTTCTGTTTCCAATCATTCCTGGATTGGTCCCTGTGTTCATGACATATCAGTTCATGAATTCTTCCAAGGATTGACAATCAATCTTTACTACCGGGGGTTCATACCTCCATCACTCAGGTTCTTCTTCCCTGATCATACCCTACTTGGTTATCCATGGCATACCACTGCCCTTTCAAATTTCGTGCATAACATGAGACAATAAAATATTTTGGAAGGAATTCTCACCCGAATCCTTTCATACCTTTAGCCACATAAACCTATACATTTTTATACCTGTTCTTGGCTGCTAGCACCCTCTGTCTGATTTTTACCTCATCAACAGTGCTTTATGGGGACTTTTACAGTCCGTTCAATAATTATTCAACAAGAACCTCTTCATAGTCACCCTCTAATTGAGGTTGTTCATTATTGGCAACTATCTCCATATATCATAAGAACATTAGTCGTCATGTAAATTAATATTCAAGTACCATAGCATTTAAATTAATAAAATATTTTCAGACATGTCCTAGCATATCTGTATGCACTTCATCACATTATCCTTAATGTTTCCACAAGTGCAACATAAATAGATTTTGATTGTATATTCAACAATACAATCCTTATCACTATGATGTCAAAACATTCACTTTTATTAGTAAATCAGTTTTCTCATCCAAGAGAAAACATAATACTCAACAAGGAAGAATTGAGGAGTCTCCCCTTCTTCCAACTCTTCCTACACTGCCTGGGACTTTTCAACCTAGTCGAGTTATCTCTAAGGCCTCACTGCCTTTTCTTAATCATGGCTTCAACCAAGCCTAATCAGTTAAACACACTCATTTATTTATTTAATCATACTCCAGGGTTTTACTTGCCTTTTATCAACTATACTGGTCTCCACAACTGCTCTTCTAATCCTACGGCTCTGTTAAACAATTTAGGTTTCTTAGAGTGAGGAAAGTGTCTCTCCTTTTCTCCCCCGATACTTATGCAATCTACCTCTTATTGTGATCTTTCTCCTCTTTTCCTGAGCATCCATGGGTTAGGCTCATCCTAACTCTTAGGATACATCAACATGTTTAAATAGAAAAATATGTTGCCCATGATGAATCATGAACCTATGCATCTTGCACATTACCATTCGGTTATCAGAGTGGTCAATACTCATTTGTTAGTCTTCCACCTACACATTTTATTTTAAGAATGTAATCTAAGATTCTTATATAGGTAGGCTTTGCAGTCCATTGCCCCAACCTTAGTAGTCATTAGGGTTGTGACTCTGTTCTTTTGACAGAGTCCTTACACAGTTTCTTCATGGCGAACTCCTTTAGCATGCAACTTCCTTACTGCACATCCATCACTATTTGTGATAGCCTCAAGCTTGAATTAGCTTCAGCTTGTTAATAATCATTATTTAAGGGACATAGACATACATTTCTGACATGCATTCTAGATTATGCATCCACAAATTTTCTAGGTTTTTTCTAACTTACATCCATGATGTACTTAGCTATACTCATAATCGTAAGCATGTGTGCAGTTTCCATAGGTATATTTCATAGCCTACATACATCTCTATCTTAAAATAATTCAACTCAAGATTGGTTACAATGTTAAGAACCTGAATAGATCTACAAATATAATCACCACAAATACTGAATACACAATAGATCCACAAAGCAAGATATAAGAAACCACACGATATTATTACCAAACCCTTGAGGTAGGGCAACACCGTACAATGGATCCTATTATGGAAGGGATCCTCTCCTGTTCACTTGCCTCTTCGAGGGGGCATCCTCCTATTGAGCTACCGCTCCAAATACAATACTTCTCTTCATGTCTCATTACATTGCTTGAACCCCTTTATATAGTGCTACCATCACCTAAGAACATTCTAGAGGAGGAATCTTCTAGAAGTAGAACCTTCTAAGAAGTTCTCTTACATTTATTATATCTAACTACCATAGTGGGCCTTATTTAATAATATAGTGGACCTAGTACACCTTACATTGAATGACCTCCACTATTATCACTATGGGCCCTCTATGACCCCCACTACCTCTCTAGCTACCTTACATTCCATCCCCCTTATGAAAGCGTTGTCCTCAAATACCTATACCAGATCTACAAATATAATTCAGAAATAACCAAGAATAAACCATAAACCATTCACCATAACATGAACACAAGAAATAGAGAAAACCCTTGAGGTAGGGTAACACCATACAATGGATCCTATTATGGAAGGGATCCTCTCCTGTTCACTTGCC